>JAFBJT010108407.1:0-62964 GCA_016785325.1 Chascanopsetta lugubris
CCCTCCCCTCCCCTCCTCGTCATGCACTCGCGCACAACTTTCTGCTGCTAATCTGAGCGGCGAGATTAGATTAAAGTCCCCCCCTTTCTTGACATTTCTCTCTTTCGCGTGTTTCCCCGTTCCTCGTCCCGCCGAGCTAAGCGCCGACTCGCTCCCACAGAGGCGCCCTCGGTAGCGTTGCCCGCCGACGGCACGCCGCTCCGCTCCACGCCCCTTCGCCGCCTCTCTCTTCCCTGCCAGTGGTATCGAGCAGCAGCTTGCCGCGCCTCGGGGAGGACACGGCAAAGTGGGGAGGTTGTATCGAGTCCCAGCCGTTGATCCGAGGAGGTGGAGATAAAGCGGTGTTGAGATGACCTTGTCAATAGAGCTGTGTCTGAATGCTAATGTGACATCCGCGCCGCTCATCTGCACCTCGCCTTCGCTCCTCGTTATCTTTTCAGACTTTGACATCTGCAGAGCGCCGTGTGCGCGCTCTGAAAGCAGCTATTGGACACACACGTACACACCCACCCACACACGTACACACACACACACGCACACACACACAAGCAAAACCTTTATATGATTACATTGCTGTAATTGTTTGCTAGTGGTCAAGTGATGATGAAGATGATGAAGATGGTGCGTGCGTGTGTGTGTGCGTGCAGGCATACTTGTAATGAATCTTGATTGCACCAAATTGAGATAATCTCCACAATTAGGGAAATGAACATAACCTTAATAGGCCCCTCTCTCTCTCTCTCTCTCTCTCTCTCTCTCTCCCTCCCTCCCCCTCTCTCTCCCTCTCCCTCTCCCTCTTCAGAATCCCCCCTTTCTCCCTATTAATAATTAATAACTATTAGCGATGTGTGTATAAACATACAAAACATCTTGCACATTATAAAACATAATTGCCATCAGTAACAATAGCATGAGCATGTTGATGCTTCACTCTCCAGCCTCCTGTTGTTAATACTCCAAATGCATCACAGGACAGTACTGGAAGAAGTTGTTTATGAAGAGAGCAGACAGATGAACCTCTCAGTGTGAGAGGTTCAGAGACAGAGACCTGAGAGTCTGACCTCAGTCATGAATGAAACTCTGTTTCCTTGAGTGACATCGGAAAGGTTTTCAGGAGCCAGTGAGTCGGATTCACAGCGGCACATAAAATAACACTCAGACACATAAACTGTGGATTCAGCAACAGCACCAATGTTCTGTCTTCAGCTGTTTGAACTGTGAAATTGTTGGCAAATCCTCCGCTTGTCTGAGAGCGGGAATTCTACTCCTGTGCCTCCTGCAACATTTGATGAACTTTTCAGACTGAGGACTTCACTTTTTTTTTTACATGAACTGAACTCCATGTTTCATCCAAAGCTGAACCTGGTCCTGGAATGAATGAAACATTATCGAGCACTCGGTGTAGAGCTCTGCAGCAGACTCATCTTTTACCTGCTGTAACCGACACTATCACTCACCTATATACAGTAACACTTTCTGAGATTCTCCTCCTCATGTTTAATTCTCTCTAACTTTACCTGTATCAGCTCCGTCTCTGGCTTCTCTGGCAGACTGCGCCAAATGTTCATCCTTAATGAAAAGAGGTCGGTGTTTCCACTCTCTTTTAACTTCTGATGTGGAGTTTGAACTGGGTAATACTCTGTAATCCTCAAAAGCTTCTCGTCAGTGCTCCGCTCTAAGAAAGTCTGTGAATGAGTCACAGCGAAGTCTCTCAACCCTCAAGCACTTCTACGTCTGTAAACCACAGATGGAGCTGATAAGTGGGCAAGGGCCCCACACCTGGGCCCCACATGGGACCTTTAATGGCACTTTGTACTGGACACATGGCTTTGTTAGAGAATAGCGTCATGCCTATGTGCTGTGCATATGCAGACAGTGAGTGTGTGTGTGTGTGTGTGTGTGTGTGTGTGTGTGTGTACAGTGTAGTTTAACATCATGTTTGCAGAGGACACAGTTCTGAGATAACATAGTATAACAATCAAATGCACGGTCACAGTACCAAAAATAATTTCGCAAAATAAATACAGGAAGAAAAGAGAACGGAGATTTCAACTGTTTACAGTTCTTATACATTTGGTTCCCAAGAGTAAAATATTAAAGGTCTGAAGTATCCCTCAGAGATTTATTACCGCTGCACTTCTCTTTTAGTGTGTCTCATGTTTTGTGTTTCCGTGTGTGTGCGCGCGCGCGCGTGTGTGTGTTTCTGCGTGCGTGTGTGTGTATGCATGTTTGCATTCACGGTTGCATACGTACACATCCTTTAGTTTACCCAGAATGAGGTTACCATGACTACAGGCTCCTGCGTGTCTACTCCAATGGGAGGGCGGGAGAGAGACGTCAGCCTCGGTGCAGAGGGAGCTGCTGAGGGCTGAACTGTATAATGGCTGTGCTGCGCAGGGATTTCATCAAGGCCATTCAGAGTTCGCTATTTTAGCGTTGTGGCATTTTTGGCTGTGCCTGGCAGCTGGAGGACGTGCCATTTAGGTCCACTGAGTATGTGTGTGTGTGTGCGTGTGTGTGTGTGTGTGAGTGAGTGAGTGAGCGAACCTTCCAGTGATTGAAACTATGCAAAAAAGATACATGGCATTAAAGAGATGCCCCGGGGTTAATTGCTGTTTATATTACAGCTCATAGAGTAACATTAGGAAAGCGTTTTTTTTAATATGACATCCACTAATGGGCCTTCACATACCACACTGTTATACTGAGTGTCCTCCAATTAGTGTCAATTACCACTGACCCGAAATCTGCAGTGTTTCCATTGTTTTTGGCTCTGTGTATGTGTGTGTGTGTGCATGTGTGTGCGTGTGCTTGAGTAATTTTAGTGTAGATAAGTACTATCGTTGTACAATTTCATTTGTTGCAGAACTGCTGACGCTATCGATATTCACTCTTTCCCAGCGTGACTCTCATCACCATCTGAACCTGTCTCACGACATGAAGCTTCCACCTGTTCACCACTTAACACGCGGGCACCGTGACACACTCACATTCATTTCCTTCTCTTGAGCCGGAGTCATTAGTTAGGGCCTTTTGACATTTTCCTAAATGAAACAGGTTGTTAATCTTCCTCCAGAGGCCATTAGAACTTTGTACTCTGATTAATAACCGGACTACCTCCCTCGTGTGCTGCCCCACCTTCCTGTAGCACAGGCCTGCGCTGCTGCTCCTCAGCAGAGAGGGGATACTGCACCGTGAAACACACACATCTACTCAGGCTGCCTGACAGAAACACACTCACACACACACACACACACACACACACACTGAGCAACAGGCAGTGGAGATCACTGCCGGTTGCTCAGCTCAGGTACCTTGAAGTGGATTCTCTTTGCCATCCACTCCGACCAAAGAGATTTTCTGATCAACCTTTCATACATAAATACAAAGTGAGTTTTAGCCTGAGTGTAGAAGGACTGAGTGTCTATCAGCTTGTGCTGGTATAAAATTTTGTATTTCACCCAAAAATGCTCTGAAACTGATATTTAACGCTTTCCGGGTGTTTACAGTTGCATTGATGGCGGCCACTTGATTGAGATTCATTAGCATTTCATCATAAAACAAGCAAAATGTAGATACTATACTTTCAAATAGTAAAAAAAAAAAAAAGGGTTCAAGATATCAAAACAGTGTTGACATTATACTAAAAGCATCTATGACGATACCAACAGAATTACTGGTCTGGCCACCCGGTAATACCACTTGGTACCACAAGGGTGAGTCGTGAGTCACTACAGGGTCTGCCTCTCAACCTCCACATTGTCACATCTTCGCTATGTCATAGTTTTTTCTCTGAGGGAGACATATACAAAGTTATTGATTATCATGCCAGTTGAATGGCATAAACAAGGAACAGTGACTTCTTTTCGTTGTTTGGACAACATATTATCCTGCCATCTGAAAAACAATAGCGTGTCAGCATCACACATACTTTCCTCAAGGATGGGAACGATGCACTGAGGCGATGAACATCCTGAGGACCATGTGATCTCATGTCGCAACAGAAGAGAAAAAGAACTGCTTAGAAAGTCATAAAAAGTCACATTTCATGTTCAAATTTAGAATGACTTAAGTTTTTGTTTATTCAGACTCTTTAAAAACCCTGATGAGTTATGGAAAAATAAACACCACATATGTGTAACGGTTGTGCTGCACGGCGTTATCGCTCCCAAACGTATAGTTTTGACTTTAGATGATTACTTTTTCTATTATGTATCTGATATATTTTGGATGTTTAACTTTTATTTTTTTGTATCAGAGGCGGAGGTCCGCCCTGCTGCGGAAAATCCTGCGGAAACAAAACACACACACAAAGCGGCCAACGGTGCCCTGTGCGGAGCCTGCAATACTCGGGTCCGTCACTAGAGTTCGCTGTTAGCGAATTCGCGGACTCGGTGTGTCCGCAGTGCTGCCTGTCTACGAGGAGTGCGTTTGATTGTTGCAGGGCTCAATGGCGGACAGAGCGAGGTAGTTGTGTTAGCATCGAGGACAATAACATCTCGTCTAGTGTGAGCTGCAGGTCTGGCTCGGTCTGACGCTGCGAACCTGCGGCTGCACCGACTGAGACCACCCCCTCCCCTCGCCCGGTTACGTTGGATCCAAAGTCCGTGCCGTCTTCTCTCGCCTGGTGCCGTTCTCTGAGTTCCATCCCGGGCGGAGAAGTTCCACTGTTGACGGTGGCTCACTGAGGGCAGCTAGCTTGCGAGCCAACCATGGGAGACTCTCTCGAATTGATAGGGAAGCGTCTGCTCTTGCTCCTCGACGACAGCAGGTCCGCGAATGGATCCGACTCGGAGCAGGCTGTCTGGGCCCGGGACTGGCTCCGGGGGACGGTGCGGGCGGTGAGCGTTATCGGCCTGGCCGCCCCGGAGGTTAGCGAAACGGAGGCGACAACAACAAGCACTGCTGCGGGGCTGACGGTCAGTGTTTACATACAAACGACGCCGTGTTTCATCATGAAATACCCCCCCAAAAGATATTCGGAGCGCGTGTTTGTCATTAAACATGTTTTCACACTCTCATCGAGCTTCTCCTTTGACCGTCAGTGCCGGTCAGTTCGCCGCTAAGGGACCGTTAGCTTGTGCAAAACAGCAGATAGCTGCCAGGCTCGGGCTTGGAGGCGAAGCTAAACTCGAGGCCGGGGATTTTTCTGGCCTTCGCTTTGTTAGCTCTGTGGCTTTCCAACGAATGACACCCATCCCCAGCTACATGAACCGTCTACCCGTAACGATAATCCCGTAAATCCGTATGAGTCAGAGCCAATTTACCCATCACCACACTGTCACGAGTGGATAGACACAATAGCGGTGATTCGTCACTTGCCACCGTCAGTCGAGTGAACGGCCTCGCACCCTCATATGGAGGCAGAATGTGATGGTTAACTCGGAATTTGTTCGACTCAACTTTTAGGGACTGATACTCGGACTGACTGCGGACTTTGTCAGGGACATAAAACTTGAATAAGTCCAATGCTGTTATTGTCCCTCCATTTGATGTCACGGGGAGTTTAGAGTGCAGTGATATCTGCTTTGAAAATGGGGATGTGGGTGACCTACATTTAAGCTCCAACTGTGCAAGTCAAATGCTGCTAACTGTGCAAATCTTTTGCACATATTCTGTAATCATGCACGGGGCATACTGGTAGTGTTTTTAATATGATATAGTACCTAGTATAGGTTATACATTTTAAGATGATATATTACCTTTGTAGATTTCTAAATTGTTTTCATCCCCAATCAAACAGTTAATGTTTGAAGTAGGAGTCACTTGTCTCTAAGAAGGTGTTCGTATTGCACCACCATCTTAAAGTATGGAATGAGCTCACTTCTAAGCACGTAAGATTGAGTGACATCTAGAGGCAAAGTTGCATGTTGTATCCATCACCTCCATCAATATTCACTAATGGGCTCATTACCCTACTTACTTGAACTTGAACTCTCTGAGGTTCCGTGATAACTGAAGGGAACCAAAGGAACAGTGAGGTAAGTGGTATTCAGCTTTAGCATGCAGCTCCAGAATATAAATTAATTCCGATTAGATGGACAATGACATGTATAGATACAAGTTATTAATCGTTGAAGAGAACAGTCTCTACTGTTTCCTATGATATATGCAGAATGTGAAAAAGTATTTGCCAGAATAGAGTGAACTAATCGGTTGGGAAGAGCATATTTAACGTGCGTAGGTTGAGACTGATCCTCTGTTTAGCCACTAATGAAATGTTAATTTGTTGAGGTGAGAATGAAATGGATCTGAGGGCTTAACTCAGGCTGCAACAAATGACCTTTTTCATAATTGATTGATCAACATTTCTCAGATAAGTGGACAGAAAAGTCCAAACTTGATCATGTATTGTGGTTTAATTGAAAAACGTGGATTGTGCTCTTCTCAAAGTACTTGAAAAATGCAGGAAAAATATTATAGTGTATTTAATACTCACCCCAGAGGACATTTTTTGTAGAATGGATTGATTCTTGTACCATTGCTGACATTTCGATCCCTGACGAGAACACAGCTAGAGTGATGTCAAGGTCTGAAAGAATAAAACACATTTTCTGCCTCATGAAATGGTTTTTAAAATGACAAACAGAACAACAGAAAGGCATCGGGGGTTATATAGGTCACATGACTGAGTTTTGTTTGTATGGCATTGGGTCAACATGAATCATTCCAGATAGTTTTGTGTTTAGATTCATGTAGTGACATCACGGGTTTGGGGCAATGTAAACATACTATGAGTACACACTATGCTGGTCTAGAAGCAATTTCACTCATAATCCTTATATGGTTTTCAGCAAAAATAATCACAAAGATTGACGACATAAAGATGAGTCATAGATTTCAAAGGTGTGATATTCTGCTTCTTCCATGATTTCCTGTCACATAGTGGATTGTAGTGGTGTGCCATTCGTATATATGAGACATGAGCCAGGAGAGAACTCATTCGATTTTATTGTCGATCAGGAATATGCTTTTCATTGCCGTTAACGTTAGATTGATTTGAAATTGTCACGGTGAATAACATTTTCATGCAGGAATCTCAGTGAAGTGATGGGTATACTTGAGTAACTGATATCTGTGAGTGTGAAATGTGGTTCACCTTCGTTGACTTTCAGAGCACTGTTGGTCTGTGGTGATGGTGCATGCTCTACTTTCTGCTTTTTCTACACAACTCTTTGCCTTCAGCAAAAGGAACCACTCCTTCCAACTTTCCTCTTAACTTCTTCACTGAGACCAACTCCATCGCTCCTTTTCGTCCTACGCCGGTTGCTAATTGACTTGTTAGTTACGCGAGTTGTGTTAATCAATAACATTCCATGAACGTTTCCACCCTGACTCCAAACAAATCTAACTTGTGCAGCAGCAGCAAGTGGGAGAGTCGCTCACACGCATAGCAGCTGAGTCTGTTTCTCACAGCTTGTCTGGATCACATAAAACAGCTGCAGTTTAAATCCTCTGCAGCGTCTGTGGTGTTTTACCTCAAAACCCAAGACCACAAAATGAGACACCTTCATATCAATTTTTCGGTGCAGACAAATGGAAGGTGTCATGGTGTCCACAGAGCGTGTGAGCAAGTCAGAGGTATGAATGTCACATTGAATTTTAAACTTATAGTTTGGCTTGTTGTTATGAGTCTATATTTCTATGGTAACTCTTCTTCACACCTCAGGCATACATGCAGACAGACTCCTTACCCTGATGTGCACCCTTCCGTCAATGCAACATCCATCCATCCATTCATCCATCCATTCATTCATTCATTCATTGCATCTTATTTCCTGCAGTTTCCAGACTCTTGCTTCGCCTCATCCTTTTATTTAATTGAGTTGAAACACAAACAAAATCCACTGAACAAGTTTACTATCAGTTCCAAATCCACCAGGTGCCACTGTCAAGTTATAGATCTGAAATGAACAGACACGCAAGACAGGAAACAGGATAAAAGGTGAAGACAAATAAACAAAGCTCTGTCGCCCTGTGTTTGAGCCCACAAGTGTGTTGACAGTGTAATAGCTTAGTGACACACACCTGCTTAAAGCTCTGGCCTCTTTCAAATTCAAATTAGCGCGTTTTCTAGTTTCTCCGCCTAACTGTCTGACAAGCTACAACACGGTGTAGCTCAATGACAATGTTTTAGCGGTACCGTGTCTTTAGCGCCTCAAAATTTAAAAATAAAGTTCCCTCACCTTCTTTTGAATCTCAATCCAAGCAATGAAATAAAAAGAACGTTGGACACTCTCCCAAGTTGTTAAAAGCAATTTTAACAGCAATTTTAATGGCCATCTGCAGTTTTTGCAGTTGAGGACAAGTGTCTCAGTCCTTTTTGACAGAGGAAAACTTGGCTTGTTTAATTCAGTTCATTTTGTAACTTGATTTATAGAAAATGTCGTTTTACCCTGAGAATTTTAAGACCAAATATTTCACTTTACTCTAGCTCTTATGTTCACGGTGTGGTGTCTCTGTGTTGCTGACTGCAGGTGTTCGTGGAGTTTGAGAATGCCTCCCAGCGCTGCTCCTGGGTGCAGGTGTATGATGAAGGGGTGAAAGCCGTGTTGGTAGAGGACTCCATCGTGTGGGCCAGTCGGAGTGAGGGCACAGGAACGACCGGGGCGCCGGCATCATCCACCGCTTGGCCTGCTCTGGTGAGTGATCAGCTGGGCAGAAGACATGTGACAGTCATACTCATAAATAAAAGTCAGTATTATGATAGTTGAGATCAGTGGTATACGGTTTCCCAAGTGTGGACCTCCATATTACAAATTCTTAACAATACAATCATCAACATCTAATGGCAAGTTTGTAATACTTTCTTATCTGTGTGGATACGTTGAAAAGAGCATTTTGACCTTAATGAAAAAGTTACAGTGTTACTGAAAGTGAGGAAGAGACCCCGATCTCGTTTCATATGCCTGAGTGAAGCAGGTTTGCCCATGAATTGATGCCGAGATGTGCCGATGACGTAAAGGGAACAGGTCCTGCCGAGGCGTCGCACAGTCTTTTGTACAGACAGTATTGAAAATACTATCTTACAATATTTCTATACGGTCAAGAATGTAATGGATGCTGTTTTCGGCAGGTTTTCCGCTCACTTGTGGATAAAGTGGGTTTAGGATCGTTAGTTCCCGTGGAGTATTTTGGAAACAAGAATTTTGAGTTCCTGCCCGATAACAAAACTATCCAGAGGTTTGAGGTGAGTACGTTTTTCTTCTAGCTTTTGTGTAAAATGTAATCGTGCTAAACCGAAAAGTCAATTAATCTCAATGAACTTCACAAATGAATAATTTAGCATATTTTCTCTAGCCTCTTTTGTCCTGTTACTTGTGACAAGTTGAGTTCTTTTTTTTTTCCCTGTGTTGGTATGATATTGTTTTATTGAAATAGGTCCTTTGTGAATAAATTGGAATAAACAATTCGATAGTAACAGTATTAAGTTTTATTTGCAATGCTTATGCTTTGTAATGATGCAGCGTGAAGCTTTTATTGCAGGTTTTTGCTGTGTGGTGTGAGCACTGTGTCAGGATGGTGTGATTTGTGTCCGTGTACAGGTTGATAAAGACTCAAGACATCCTTCACTGTTGGAGCAGTCCTCCTTGCAGGCTGCCATCTCAAGCTGGCATAGTGACTTTGAACTCCAGGAGATCTTCAGGAAGGGTAAGATTCTATATTTACCTCTGTGAATGTTGATTTCTTTAACTACCTCTGTATTTATCTCCAGTGTTATATCTCAGCTAACTGTCCCAACAAGCCTCTCTCCCACTGCAAATAGCAAGCATGCATGGGCTTTGTGAACCAGCTATGAAACGGTCATTAACATTGACAGCAGTTAATCTGCCTTTTATTTCATTTTATTTTATTTTTTGTTAAAATGGGATATTACATCACACCTTAGAGGAGTTTAGGTAATTAACATTCAGTCTTCATACTTTGAAAATCATAGATTTACAAATCAACAGATCCGTCCACTGTGTCAAAGAATCTCAAATGCACTCACTGTTTTTGAAAACGAATGGAGTATTTATCAAAGGTTAGATCATTGTCATGATCATATGACAATGTATGAATGTCGGAATGAATAGTGTTTAGTTTAATAGATAGCCCGCTAATGTTTGAATATACAGGTTTAGCAAATATTGGGAGAAAATATGGAAAGCGATGAATATGGATATGATATTATTTGCGCTATGAAAAATGCAACTTGTGTAATGCTGCAGTTCATCGACCACATTTAATACCATTGTGAGAGTTGGACATGTAGTGGATTGTCCACCAACTGTCTGACATGTTTGTTAGACACACTATTTCATATATATGTACTGTGTACAGTATATACTGTGTGTGTGTGTGTGTGTGTGATTAAAATCAGTCAGTACGTAACTTGTACGTTTGTCACCGTTGCTCAGGTTCATACACCATTCAAGGACGCAGGGTTCTTGTGTACCAGCCAGAGTTTGAGGAATGCTGGGCTTCAGGTTTGGTCTCGCAGCACGACCCCGTCTCACACATCATGGAGATAACCTTGGATAAGGTAAAAAAGACTCCTGTGTAATTTTTGCAAGCACATTCAGGTTATAGTCTCAAAGGTCAATGTCTCTTATACAAAAAATGATTTTGCTGTAGGGTGAAGAGAATCAAATAGTAGATCCTCGTGTGATACATGTCATGCTGGCAGAGGGAGAGGTGAGTTTGTCATATTATTAATTTGAACAATACACTGTGTGTAGTAAGGAAGATTTTTCTTAAAGAAATGTATTGATTGACTCATACAAAAATTAGAGTTCTCTCATTGACATATTGTTTTGCTGTATATTAAAGTTTTTTGCTGGAACATTTGAAGATGTAGATGCTGGTGGTTAGCCTTATTCGATTGCACCACTGAATGTACCATTCTCCAAATATTGTCGCTTCAAGTGTATATTTCATACATACAGTACAAAGTCCTGCTGGTGGAGTTTTCAGGACTGGGGGGACCAGCTTTGCCTTGGTGTTTATAAACACCAACCTTTTCATTTGTGTAAATATCTTTCAGGTAGTCATTTAATTAATTTTGTTCTATCTCTATAGCTTGGCAAGAATGGGCGGAGAAGGAAGGAGAGTGAAACAATAAAGGGTGATAGTGGACGCAGACGAAGGACTGCTTCTGAAGGTGAAGATGACTTGAACTTGAAACGTTTTAAAGGAGCTGGAGAAGCAGGAACTAATACACAAAACTGTGTTGATTCCACCAAACCTACCGTGGAAGGGCTGGGGGTCTGGGTTGGAGACTCCACGGAAAGAGTATCCAGCACAACCAAAAATGGGAGCTCTACAGAGGGAACCTTTGCACAGGGCAGAGTGTCTTCCCCCAATAGCAATTCCTCATTACAGATGGACCAATCAAACATTATTCCTCCTCGATATCCAGCCCAGGTCAAGGAAAATGGACGCGCACTTTCCACACAAGTGGCAGCAGATTCCACAACCACAGTTTCTCACACCCTCACTCCTCCACCCCTAAAACCGGCTCCGTCTCCATTCTCCACCACATCTTTCCCTTCACTAGGCCAGATGCCAAGCCTGGTACCTGGTGCTCCTGTCCCCAAGGCCTCCCCATCCCCCCAGCCAGACAGAGAGGAGGCCTCGCAGTCTGCCTTTTCCAAAACAGCTGCTCTTGTATCCCCAGGTCCTGTCACTATTTCTTGGTCACATGACAGTGGACCTAGTGTGGCACTTTCTGCCTCTGTGGGATTTAGTTCTAAAGCACCCACCTGGGGAAGCCAGACTGAGGTAAGATGATCAGTATAATCTGTAATGCTAGAATCATTCCTTTAGAACATCATCTTGGATCTGTAATTAATATCTGTTCATTTAAACACATGTTTTTTTTCTTAGAGCTCTAAAGCTGCCTTTGTTTTTTGCTTTCCTCAGACTGCTTCTGCTGGCCCTGTATTTGGAGATGTTACCTCTCAGACCAATGGAGCTGCGACTCCTACCACCTCCTCCCAGGACGCTCCCAGAACTTTTGGCTTTGGCTTTGGTGGTGCACATGTTGAAATTAAATCTCAGCAAGACCAAAATTTGTTTTTCCAGTGCATGACCCAGAATTCTGGCTCCAGCCCAAGCATAGCCGCTGGTCAGACCCAGTCCAAGGACACCAATTACTTCACAGCAGTGTCTGAGAGCCTGAGTAAAGAGCCCCCAAGCCTTTTCAAGCCTGCAACCTCCACTGAAGGGCTGAAAAAGCCCGACCAGCCCAAAGTGCCTGAGAGCCATCCAACAGGGAATGGTGTACTCAACAAACCATCAACAGCCTTCCAGGGCGTCGGTGGTTCTGCAGGAGGAAGAGGCCCGTGTACAGGTATTGGTAATCAGACAGCAGCCCCAGGATCCCACAATGCCACTAAGAAGAGCAGTAATAATGGAACCTCCATGGGGGTCTTAGGCCTGCAATCCAGTTTTTCTTCCTCGGAGAGCCACCAGAACCTTTTTCTACAAGCCTCTAAAGAGCCTACTAATCCATTCCTGGCATATGGGGACAAAACCTCCCATGTGCCATTTGCTGGACTCAGTGGGGCTGAGCCACAGGTCCTGGGTCCCACCTTGGACAGCAAGCCGAACCTTTTCACAATGGCAGAGCCACCGAAGGGGATTCTGTCTTCCTCCTTCCCAACACTCGCAGCATCTGCATCACAGATCTCATCTTCTTCTCCAGCACCAGCTGTATCTCAGAAGTCACAGGGTGAAGGGGCTCTGAGCAAGGAGGAGCAAGCGACTGCGGAGATGCCTTCATCCACTTCAGGCAGCCGCATGTTTGGAAGCACTGGCCCTGGTGGAATGGAGGAAGAGTCTGTGTCGTTTGACCAGAACCAGTCACAGAAGTTTGCTCTGGAGGAAAGAGGCCAAGCTACCAAACATGACTCTGACTCCAGTAGCAACAGTGACCTGTCGGACCTCAGTGAGAATGAGGAGGGACTGGAAAAAGGCCAAGTCCTAGGAGGGCCGCTGCACACCGGCAAGGATGTTGCCATGATGCAGAAACAGAAAGTCCAGGGAGCTTCTAAGAACCGTCCTCGTAATAAGCCATTCAAAGGTGGGACATTTTTACTCTTAAGGAAGTTGAGAATCCTGTACGTTAAAAGTCAATCAATGAATTAACTCCAAGTTTTGTCCACCAGTGGGCCAATCTGTGTTGAAAGACCAGAGCAAAGTACGTCGTCTGAAGCAGTCTGGCGAGTCTTTTCTCCAGGATGGTTCCTGCATCAATGTGGCGCCTCACTTGCACAAATGTCGCGAGTGCCGCTTGGAGCGTTATCGCAAATATCGGACGACGGACGAAGATAGTGACGATGAAGACGACCCAAATGTAGCATGTCGTTTCTTCCACTTCAGAAGGTGTGCTGCAGAACAGTTTGTCACTCTTGACTTACTCCTTGAGTGACGTGAATCACCGCTGTCAAAACAGAGCTTTTAACAATGACAGTAATGTGACTTGCAACTGAAGTACCTCTCCTTTCTGTGACCAGGTTGGCGTTCACTCGTAAAGGTGTGCTGCGTGTTGAGGGCTTTCTGAGCCCTCAACAGAGCGATTCCATGGCTATGGGTTTGTGGCTGCCTGCACCCGCTGTTCTAGAGGGGCTGGATCTCGACACATCCAAGTACATCCTGGCCAATGTAGGAGACCAGTTCTGCCAATTGGTCATGTCTGAGAAGGAGGCCATGATGATGGTGGAACCTCACCGTGAGTATATTGACACAGCTGTTAACTTTTTTCCCCATATTTAATTTGCTGTCTTGTCTCAACACTTGACCTTTCATTAGAGCGTGTATATAATGATCGCTTTCTGGTCATTCCTCCAGAGAGAGTTGCGTGGAAACGAGCAGTAAGGGGTGTCAGAGAAATGTGCGATGTGTGCGAGACCACCCTCTTTAACATCCACTGGGTGTGTCGCAAGTGTGGCTTCGGAGTGTGTCTGGACTGCTATCGGCTCCGCAGGAACAGGCCCAGGGAGGGTAAGTTAATACTGAGATTATATTCAGAGAACTTCACCTAGCTAACTACATTATCACTGTGTCCATAACAAACAAAACAGGACAACATTGACACGGTTAATTCCTGATGAGGTTTTTTAGGTTTAGTCCTTTATAACCACTGATCAGTATTTTCTCTCGCTTAGACGTGGATGAAGGTCCAGAGGATGAGGTTTTCGCTTGGTTGAAATGTGCTAAAGGTCAACCTCATGAGCCACAGAACCTCATGCCTACGCAGATTATACCTGGAACAGGTAATATGTCGTTTGAGATCAAATCCTAATTCCATAAACCCCCTCCCTCCTGGTTATCAAGTATGTAATATGTTCTTGTCGCTGTACAGTAATGATTGCAATGATTGCTTTTTATTCCTTGTGTCTTTTAGCTCTTTACAACATTGGGGACATGGTGCATTCAGCAAGAGGCAAGTGGGGTATTAAGGCTAATTGCCCATGTACCAGTCGACACACCAAGACCCTTGTGCGCCCATTTGCTCCTAACGGGATTTCACAGGTACAGTTGTGCCAAATATTGCTTTTACTTAGTTTGCAATTCTACATTAACTTTTAAATTCTGCATTTGAAAGTACAGTGCTAGTACAGTTACAGGTACTGTAGGATTTAGCAACATCTAGTGGTGAAGTTGTTTCTTGCAGCTGAAAACCTTTCTCCTCATCCTTCCCTTTTTGGCATTTAGGAGAGCCGATCGTAGTCTTTATTTTCTAAAAAATATGTTTTGATCAGTGAAAGCACTTAAAATTGCTGTTATGAGTAAAGTCACCTGTACTTCGTAGACCCCAACTTCTGGAAAAAAACAATGCCTCTAACATTGTTTTGTGTTTGTCTCAACAGTCTGCAACGAGTAGTGGTGGCGGTGGTGGCGGCAGTGGGGGCAGCCTTACAGCTGCAGCTTCTGGTACTGGCACCACTCCAAAATCAGAGGGAGAAGCTCCAGCAATCAAAACAGAAACTACACAAATATCAGTACCATCAGACAGTGGGGGCGGGGAAAGTGTCTGCAGCACTAGTAACTCCACTAGCGGGACATCTTCCCCTTGTAACCTCTCCCAGTCCTCTGTCAAGGAGTCGCGCTCATCAGGAGAGGGCAACAGCTCTGCGCTGCACTGGCTGGCAGACTTGGCCACGCAGAAAGCCAAGGATGACACCAAGGGTATGGAGGGAAAGGGACAATACAAGTCCCAGAGTCATGCAAATATTATCAGAATCTGTATCAAAGTTGAACTTGCATCTTCTTCTTTTTTTTTCATAGATTCTGGTTCACTTCGGTCTATTATGAATCGAGACGGCCGGCCTCCCTTCGGTCTGGACTCACTCAGTGCCCTGTCGAAGCCTTCAGCTTCTAGCCCCAAGCTATTTAACAGCCTGTTATTGGGCTCAACCATGGCCCAGTCAAAACCTGAGGGGTCCAGTCTACGGGACCTGCTCAACTCTGGACCAGGAAAACTCCCCCAGGGCCCTGGTGAAAGTGGAGTACCATTCCCCTCCGTCTTCACCCCAGCAGGCGTACGTGTAAAACCTTTGTACTCCATGTATCCTTTAACGCATAGTTATGTTCATTGCATCTTTTTGCACTTAAAAAAAAGTCAATTTCAGACCTGCATAATTGTGATGTAATTTGCTTCAGTGTTTGGATTGAAAAATAGTAGGACGTTAGGTACACACCTGAGTAACAAAAGCTCCTCTTGTGTCTTCTAGACTGATAAGCTGAAGAGCAGTCTGCCAAATTTCCTCGATCACATCATCGCCTCCGTTGTGGAGACCAAGAAGGCTGAAGGCCGTCGCACTGGGGCCTCTGAAGGTGGCGAGCTTTCTGTACTGGGGGCCCGCAAAGATGGAGTAATGGGCCTTAGTGTTTTAGAACCACATACCTCGCACTCCTGGCTGTGTGATGGGCGACTCCTCTGCCTACAGGATCCCAGCAACAGCAACAACTGGAAGATCTTCAGAGAGTGCTGGAAACAGGGACAAGTAAGTACCACACAGTCACACCCTTTTCCCTCTTTATTAATTAATTATAATTTAATTATAGACTTTGTAACAATCAGGACTGATGGGGACACATCACCCGTGGGTCTTTATGTCTTTAATGCAGTCAGATGCTGGCACAAACTCCTGTGCCTCTGATGTTATGCTTTCTTGCACAATAATGTTTCGGTCGGTCACATGTTAGCATACCTATACATTTCTGTGGTGAAGGGTTTGATATTTTTATTAACTTCGATTAATTCAGGTTTTGGATCACGATACAACAGTAGATAAATGTTTTCATTGTTTGAGGCAGAGAAGAGATCATTAAGAAGGTTGCCATAGCAATGTTGTTACTAAGCTGACTCTGAGCACCATGGTGGTGTTGTTATTTCTCTCCACCTGGTTCTTGTTACTGGTGTGATCACAATGGTTGGCTGGTGGAAAACGTTGACTGTGTTGACCTCTGTTGCTCTATGGGCTCTTCAATCTCTTACCTTTTGTCTCCAGCCTGTCTTGGTGTCAGGGATACATAAACGTCTGAAGTCTGAATTGTGGCGACCTGAAGCCTTCAGTGAGGAGTTTGGAGATCAAGACGTTGACCTGGTCAACTGTAGAAACTGTGCCATCATCTCTGATGTGAAGGTGCGAGACTTCTGGGACGGTTTCCAGGTCATCGCGAGTGAGTGTCCACATTGTCTGACTTAATGTAATTGCTGTAGTTGCCATTTTACTACTTTGTGTCATTGCTTTGTGTCACCCACATATCTATTGTGTGTATTTGTGTGTTTTAATTTTCACAAACGTAGAGCGACTGCAAGATAATGATGGCCAACCTATGGTGTTGAAGTTAAAAGATTGGCCTCCAGGTGAAGATTTCAGAGACATGATGCCCACACGGTGAGGAACCCAAAATATAATGTGCCATCAAACCTAGAAGACTTTATTTTAAATGCACTATATTAATTATATTTGGTGATTTTTGTGTGATTATTATGCTGTGCTTGTGCACAAACATAAACCTGTCCTGTTACATTTCTGAGAATGTATCACCTCTTATTTCATTCATATTTCATTACATCAACCCAGTATTTCTTCAGACAAATCATATGAATTATATGAATCACATTCGTGTAAGCTCTCTTATTTATTTGACCCCTCTGATGCATTTCCCAGGTTTGATGATCTTATGGAAAACCTCCCCTTACCCGAGTACACAAAAAGAGACGGCCGTCTAAATCTGGCTGCCCGTCTGCCCAACTTTTTTGTGCGGCCTGACCTCGGTCCAAAGATGTATAATGCCTATGGTAAGAAAGAGGGGCTGAGATTTTGTTGAGTCACCTCCATGTTTCATCTGTCTCACTCCCTCTTCTTTTCCCTTTCCCCTTCTCAATTGTACACCACAATGTTTCATCATCGCTCACTCTTAATTCTCTCATTCACTCCCTTACTTTTTTCCGTTCCTCCAGGCTTAATCGCCACTGAAGACAGGAAGGTGGGAACTACTAACCTTCATCTGGATGTATCAGATGCTGTCAATGTTATGGTGTATGTTGGAATACCCGAAGGAGATCGAGACCACGAGCATGGTCAGTATAAACACAAGTTCCCTTTCTCTCCCTCTCTTAGAACAATGTACATTCACTGAGCAACAACTTGTATTCCAACAGACATTGTGAAAATTGCTTTTTTATTACTATATAACAAAGAGATTTACTTTCCTCCACATCAAATCCAACACATTTTTAAAATATGCTGGAACATGATGTCAGAACAAATCATTTCATGCATTGGACTGTACTCATTTGATCTGCATCTAACAACGAGCTGTTTTGCATCATGCCTGTGCTGCTTTAGTTGTTCCAGGCCTGATTGGCTTTTATAAGACCCTGACAGCACTGTTCAATGGGTCTCATTCATTTACGTTGTGGCAAAATCTCTCATTCACAGAGGCCGAACTGTCTGGACACAAAGGTCTGTAGACTTTCAATTGTATCACTTGAGCAGCATGCCCTTAACTCCTAACTAACTCCCCCTCTAAACTCCTCCACTGTGTCCCTATGTACTATCTCTGCAGTAGGGGCCAGAGCACTGGAACCCATCTGTTTGTTTGTTTCTTTTCTATCTCCTTTTCAACTAAGTTGACACAGACGCCATTGAAATTTCTACCTTTCCTCTTCGGAGATCCACACCATCTACTTCTAAATTGATAGCAGTACACTGTGTGCGCTATGAGTCGACATAAAGTTGACTCTTATTCTCGGCAGTCGGAGTATCTTCACCTCCTGCTGGCTGTGGCTGAGCTGTGCTCTGGTCTCCACACTGTGGGAGAACAAGTACGATGAAGGGCATCTAGAATTGGCGTCCATATTTTCTCACCGGCCTCCCCTCACTCATTTCAGTTACACAAACTCTGAGCAAAGGCATGCTGTTGTTGTGTCTACCTTCCTCCCTTCTTCAATTATATAGTTATATGATCATTTAACTAAACTAATGCTTGAAGATCTACAGTCATCCCAAAAAGCAATAGCTCAACCCAACTGCTTCATGTGTAACTTCAGGAAATAGAATAGTAAACAGTAATAATAACAAAGGTCAAAGAAACAAAAGGTTAATGCTAGCCCTTGAGTCAAAGCTACTCACTCTAAAAACAGTAGATGATAGAATCTTAGATTAAAGTATTTAAGAGGAGATTTTAAAATGGTGGAATATTTCTATCAGACTGCTCTTGAAGTGTCAAATGAATGGAATATTCTATTAGTAATTCATGTAAACACTGAAACACGTGTCACGATTGAGTTTCCTCCCTTCATCTTTCGGATGAATAACTTTTAGTGGTAATGTAGTCCCTTCTCACTCTGTAGTGTCAGTAGGTGCACTGTCAGATCAAGCTTTGGATGTGATCATTGTGTCAGTAAATGTGATTGTGTAGTCTGTAAAAATTCCTTTTCTTGGCACCAGTGGTTCTCAACTGTTTTGATTTTTATTTGTCACAACCCCAACATCATTTATGATTTGATCTATTTCAAATCGAACAGGTCTGCAGCTGTTCTACCTAATCATTAAATCCTGCTGATCCTCTAATGTAGCTGCCATCACTTAGCTTTTCACTTGGAAAAATCACACAAAAACAGTCAGAACACAGGAAAGTGTTCTCAAAATCACAGCATCAAGTGACCAATTTGGTTTCCTTTATGTGTGCGTTGTTTGTGTTGGGCTCTCCAGAGGTCATCACCACCATTGAGGAGGGCGATGTGGATGAAATGACAAAGAGGAGGATTTTTGAGGCGAAAGAGAAACCTGGTGCACTCTGGCACATCTATGCGGCCAAGGATGCGGAAAAGATCCGAGAACTGCTCCGCAAGGTCAGCGGCCACATCTCGTCTCTTTGAAACGCCAGCTCATCTCTTATGCAGCACTGTCTCTGGCTAAACACATGATATGCTTTAACCCCACACCCAGAATTATTTATAAACAAAGTGATGAAGCATTAGAGCAGTTGCATGACAACTGTGGTATGATGTTACTCTTCTTTTGCAATGCACAGAGAGAAATCCGAGACATCGGCTCTTTACCAGCAGTGATCAAAGATAACTACATTGTACAAGAGATTACCTGTACTATCATGTTGTTTATCTATATCTGTGTCAGGTGGGAGAGGAGCAGGGTCAAGAAAACCCTCCAGACCATGACCCCATTCATGACCAGAGCTGGTACCTGGACCAGGTGCTCCGTCGCAGGCTCAATGAAGAATTTGGCGTCCAGGGCTGGGCCATTGTACAGTTCTTAGGAGATGCTGTATTCATTCCTGCTGGAGCGCCACACCAGGTCAGGACTCGAGAAGTGGCTACAAACAAACTATAACCGACTAACACTGGATTCAAAATCCATTTACCATATCAATGTGCTCCACTCTTCCCTGCCAGGTGCACAACCTGTACAGCTGTATCAAGGTGGCTGAGGACTTTGTGTCACCTGAGCACGTGAGACACTGCTTCAGACTCACCCAGGAGTTCAGACACCTGTCCACCACCCACACAAACCACGAAGACAAGCTACAGGTTGGTCTCCTTTTCTCAAACAGTCTCCTTCAGTGAACTAAATGGTTTAACTTGTGTCCTGGACATATGAATTTACATTTTATAATTTAATAAACGAGACTAATCACAAGAGCGAACTTGAAATCAAGTCCCACCAAAATACAGTTCTCAGCCTGACAGTGATCGAGAGATCATTTAATGGTAATCGGAAAATGCCTTTGATTTGATGCTATGTGCAATGCTGTTGTGTGTCGCCTCAGGTGTTAAAGGCATTTTCACCTTATGTGTTGGAAAATTCTGTTGTTGGTGAGAGATAAACACCAACTTGGTTTACTACAACTCTTGGGTGTAGGTTGCTTGATCAAAAAAAGTCAGAAAAGCAAAGAACGTAAAATAAACAGCACAGATTTATCAGTATTTCCCCACATCTTGCTAGCTAGGTCTGATACAGCACCAGTGCGTAATAGCTCAGGAATGTACATATAAGCAGTTGACGGGCACTCACTCCCTCACATGTGCATTTGCTTATGATGCAACTGGGTCGGACTTGTTCTCCAGGTCCAGCTGAAGCAGTGTCTTTGCTCCATTATGAATGCGTGTGTGCGTATGTGTGTGGGAGAGCTGAGGCAGCCATGACTTAACATTGTGATCGTCTTCTATTTATCAAATTGCACTCGCATCCAACAAGTGCCTCCATGGCTGTGCAATCAAGCAAGCGACATGTCATTTCACAGCCACAGCTCAATGCACATGGCCATTTTTGGAAAGTTCCACTCAGTAAAGAGCAAGTTATTAAGCATTACCATGATACCATGAGTTTTTCAATAAAGTCGACCCCCAGCCTGAGTCTAGTGTGAATTACTGACGTCCGGAGGTTGTAGACTTATTCCATCTTTGCCATTGTTCTAAAAGACTTTTCCTGTCATTTTTCCTCAGGTGAAAAACATCATCTACCACGCAGTGAAAGACGCTGTTGGGACTCTGAAGGCCCATGAACCTAAACTAGCACGCCCTTAGTTCCTCTCACTTGATGCTGTCCCAAGACAACCAGCCTCTGAAGACCACACCACAACGCGTGCACACACACACATACACTCACACACACAAACACAAACATTACATACCTACACAAACAAGCTGCAGAGTACAGAGATAGTGTAGGTAAAATACATTTTTTTTGGGGGGGGGGGGGCAGTTATGGCGTGTTTTTGCAGAAAGAGCATTTGAAACATTACATACCTACACAAACAAGCTGCAGAGTACAGAGATAGTGTAGGTAAAATACATTTTTTTTGGGGGGGGGGGTGCAGTTATGGCGTGTTTTTGCAGAAAGAGCATTTGACCTGGGGGAGGGTGTAGACTGGAAGGGTTTAGTCAGTGCTTCGATGAAGGCAATCCTTTATCGCTACACAGTATGCTCAAATTTGTCTAGTTGTTTTCTTTTTTGATTAACTCTGTATTTAAGGTCAGTGTGTTTGTTCTGTTGTTCTCATTGTATATGTATGATGTGAGATTAAGGGAGGTAAAAAGCTGACGTGCCTTTGGAGCAGATGATCAGCTACCATATAAGTGACATAATGTGAGTTCTGGGCTAACTTTCCTATATTGATCATGTCGATATTATTTTTCTTCAATAGGAGCGAGGTTAAGCCGTTCTTTTGTCTTTTTTTCCCTGTTGAGTTTTTAACAGCTGATTGCTTCTGCCCTCTGTGGCTGAAATGTTTTTTTGGAAGCAGCCAGTGAAGAGAAGCAGACCAAAGTTTTGTATTTTGAGTTTTCTTATTTCAGTCTTAGAGAAAGGAGAGTTTTCTTTGTGTACACCATGAGGTAATGATCAGAAGGACTTCAAGAGTGCAGTTTTTTAAGTCATGGGTTTGGTCATCTATCTTTGTCCCATGGCGTGAATGAACTGAAGATTTCCAACAACATTGTTCAACTATCACGATTGCAGCTGAACAAAACTACTGGCCATTAACATTGTATCAATATATATTGATCTTAGCAGTCTGTTTGATTTTTCACAATAAAATTTACAAAAAAACAATGTGTTTGCCTAACCCACCAAATCATTTTACCTGTGATATCATTGTTGTCTCAAGGATGAAGAGCAACTATATAGATACAGTGTGTAGTCTTTAATTTCATAATCGGGAAGTTACATGTTGCTTAGCCCTTACTCCTCTTTTCCAAGGAGAACCTATGGCAGCATTCACCAATAAAAGTGTCCATTCTGGGCCCCTGTAAAGAGATGATGGCCTCTTGAGAGATGGTAATGAAGCTTATTCTCTAATAATACATTCTAAACTACATTTATTTATGATTGTGCATAAATAAATAAAAAACCTATGTTCTGGTTTTTACCAACAATAATGGAAACAACTTCTCCCAAATCTGGATGCATTTGAAGATAAAGATTCCTTTTGATTTATTTTATAAAAATAAATGCCCACCCAGCCTCCTGAAATCATTGGACTTGAAGGCTGTTTGTAAGCGGTGGTGTAACATGGCAGCTTCAGTGGAGAGGAGCTGTCCTCAAAACAACACTGTAATATACAGTAAGCCGTTCATTCAAGAGTTATGAAAATAACAGATCATACATCCGGGTGATTATACAATGTCAAATTCAACTAATGACAATTGTATGTACCATGCCCAGTAGGGATGGGGATAAATTAAAGGGGAACGAGGAGGAGCGTAACATAACAGGCCTGTGACGGTGTGTTACTGGCCCTTTAAGAGCCAGTGTCTCCAGAGGCAGCTTGAGGCAGCAACACACACACACACACACACACACACACTGCAGCAGGCGGCCCATCCTCCGTTACTGCTGCGGACCCACCTGACATCCAGCACAGGTTCTTCATCACAGCACCGTCCGTGCTGGAGGGGCATGGGGGGCACGTAGCCCGCCAGCTAACAAGAGTGCAGTCCCCCCTCAGAAGCAGAAGGCGCCCGGCCGGCCGCCCCTCCCGCCTCCAACATGGTCTCGTGGATGATTTCGAGGATAGTCGTGTGAGTATATGCGCGGGCTACTGCGGCGGCTGTGTGATGCTGAGCGTTGCGACTACTAGCCGAGCCCGGGCTCCATTGTCTGTGTCACTACCGGGAGAGAAACGCCGCTGGGTCGGCGAGACGCGAGCCGCACGGCGAGCCGGTTCACCCCGCGGACACTCCCCGTCATTCCAGCTGCTGCCCTCTCAGTGTCTCATTAGCACCAGTGACGCGGGACATTTCGCTTGCTAGCCGCTGGTTGCTAACCGTCACTGGCTACACCTGCTGCCAGGGACGAGCTGCTAGCTGGCCGCATTTAGCGACGGGCAAAGCAGCCTCGTTAATATGCTGGCCTCGATCCTGCCGGCCGCCCAAACTGCCTACCACGGCATTTCAGAGCAACACAGCCAGGGTGTTAGTGCTGCGGCACCCGAGGACCACAACACAGCAGCACCCCCTGGTAACACAAGTGGCCATAACACGATGCCGTCCATCTTTACTGTACACCCACCCTTCCGTCTGTCCATCCATCTCAGTATCCATAAATACACACATTGAATAGAAGAATAGAATAGAATGCCTCTATTGTCATTATACACAATGTACAACGAGATATACACACATGTCTGCATACATACATCTGTCCATCCATCCATCCATCTATGCATACATCCATGCACATACATACACACACACACACACACACACAAATCCATCCATTACCATTGAAATGATTTGTATGTATGTGTTTACAAGTGTTACATGCAGATTTCGTTTGTTGTGTTAAGACCGTGAGTGTCATGGTTATCAGGCCTCTGCCTCCACCTGAACACACCCCATCCTCAGTGGAGCCCGGGTGACTCAACCGAAGCCGTCACCCTGTTGACTGATGAGGCTGCTTCACCCCTTTCACCCACTCTCACAGGACAGCGGGACATTGAGTTGTCTGCGTTCTGGACTGTACCTTTCCCACACAGGCGCTCTCACTTGGTTTTGTGATTTCCAGCCGCGTTGTGGCCTCGGTGTGGGTGTTGCCGAGAGGGAACTTGCAAGCTAACAGAAGTGAACCCCTGAAGGGGACTCGCAGAGGCATAGGGTGTCTGCTGAGGGAGTCAGCTGGCCCAGAGACCTGCGATGAGTGGCCTCGGCTTACTGTGCCTTAAGAGCCCAGAGGCGCCACACACATGACTGAGCAGCTCACACCAATCTTGGGACAGAGGAATGACTTCCATGTTCACGCTGCAAACAGCCAGGAGCATGGGCCTCATTGGGAGACTTGTGATGAATACCGAGTCACCATGTTTGATTTAGTTCTTTTAAAGGTGCAGTGTGTTAAGATTTTGGTCATTGTTGTCACTTCTAAAAAAAACAACAAAAAAAAACAAAAATATTACAAAACAATTACATACTGACATTTTCAGGAATTCATGATCACGCAAATGCGCTACTTTTTCTCCATTGCTATAAAACAAGTCCATTAATGTAAAGTTACATGAGGAGGGGGGGTCCTCTCTCCGGCTGCCGCCATGTTTTCACAGTAGTAAAAGTGGACGGACTCTTTATTTTATTTTTTTTAACTTTTAATGACGACTGAAGTCTACCAGAGGTTCTCCCGCATGCTCAGAGGGGTGAGGTGATGGATACAACACGCAACTTCACCTCTAGATGTCACCAAATCTTGCACACGCTGCACCTTTAAGTCACAATCATTGGATTACACCATACAGACAAACCAGAGACTTTTATAAAAACGTGTTCTCTGTGCTATGACCCGACTCAGCACTCAGGATCCTGCCACCTCAGCACAAACTGGCACCGTGACACAGGATGCGACCGACTGCACGCCAGACTCACAGCTCTTTGCAGTGTTCCTGTCAGCCTGAGCATCCACACATGTTGACCCACCCCTGGCAGACCTCTGTGTGTTGAACCACTTCACCCAGTTTCCGTCTCCCCGCCTGCACACGCATCCGTGTTTGGATTAGGCCCTGCTCTGCGCCTCTCTATTGTGATCCTCATCTTTCCGATCCCACCATTTTGGAACCGATGCTTTAACGTCTAGTGGCCTGGAGAGCTACACGTATTTACATAAGCTACAAGCAAATATGACTCGGTTGATTTTTGAGCAGGAGCATGTTTTGTGAGGCGTCGGCGTCAACAGCCAGCGGCGGTGTTCTCAAAATGCAACGCTCTCGCTCTCCCTCCCTCTCTCTGAGCCCGACCCTCTCTGCTCCTTTCAGCCTGGCCTTTGGGACGCTCTACCCTGCGTATTCCTCATACAAGGCTGTGAAAACGAAGAACGTGAAGGAATATGTGAGTATCGCCAAAGTGGACCGTTTTCTGACCTCCTCCAGCTCCGTTTGACTTGGAGCTAGTTTGCTCTCAGCTGCTCCCAGCTATTTACAGTCAATGTTTGGATATGTAAACGTGCACTGCGAAATGGAAAAGTTGTGCAAATATATTGTTTTATCGGAGAACTCATGTTTATAATCACGTGATGCTCATTTTTAATCAATGTTGTTTGAAGACTGCTGAAATTCTGAAGCTCATGACCTTGGCTAGTGAGGTAATGGTGGCACCAGAATGACGCCAACTGTTTTGCTTGAAATCCCCACGTAGATAAAAATGCATTAATTCTACATGAACATAACATTGGTATACTTTGATTAGAGACAGGAATATTTGATTTCTTTTTAATCCACTGAAACTGAAACATACATGAATATGTTTGAGCCCTCTGATAAATTTCCCCAAAGTCCGATCATGCTGCAGATCTTAAGAATCATTTGCTTTGATTTGTGGAGTAGTATCCAGTTTATTTTATGAAATGCCAAAGAGTTTCAGAACCTTCAGAATTTCAGAATTCAGAATCTTTGTCACTGTTTAAACCACTCATGCCATCAAAATGATTCAGGGGGCCCATCGCTAGCCACAGTCGAACATGCAAAACATGCCTGAAACTATCCATTCCTGTGATGGCAAAATTAATGATAGTGGCACACTTGGCCATAGTGTCAAATTATGCCTGCAAATTCCCTTGTCTTTTAGGAATATGATGACAAATGGAATGATAATGAGTTCAGGATGTTGCCAATGGAAACCAAACCAAAAGCAACTGATTTTCATTTGCTCTTTGGTGGAGCGTCTGTTGGGGTCCTCCCTCTTTACCTCATCACTGCAAGGGATGAGAGAAAGGAGGGTCCGGGAGGAGGGAGAGGAGATGGCTGCACTCTGGCCCTCTGCCTAGATTTGTGCCGGAGAACAGCCCCTTTCTGGATGGTTACCATGGCAACCCCTCCTCTCAGTAGCTGTTCAAGCTGAAGGCCACGGAGGGAGCCAAGGAGGGCCGTGGTGAGCCAGTGAGAGTGGAGGATGCCTATTTTAGAACCTCTAACTATTGCTACACATTTCCATTAATTCTTAAGCTAATTTGCCTTGCGGTGCACGGGGTGGCGCATATTTAGTTAATGCCCCACATTTCCTTTGTCTCCAGAGATGAACCGTGCTCACTCATGTGATGCAAAAAGACTGGAGCATATGTTGTGTATCTTCTATCGCCACGTGTTGTAGCACGTGCGCGTCGGATGTGCTATTTTTGCTGTATTCTCACGTGTGTGTGTGTGTGTGTGTGTGTGTGTGTCGGTCCAGGTGAAGTGGATGATGTACTGGATTGTATTTGCATTGTTCACAACAGCAGAGATGGCCACAGACCTGCTCTTGTCATGGTGAGTTGGGCTGCTGACGCACATCAAATTGTAAAGACAAACAGGAACGTCACAATATTCTAAAGAGGAATTTCGAGTTTCTCCAAATGATCAAAGAGAATTCAAGTGATCCAGACTTAACAATGATCTTGTTTTCACTGTCAGACATCATAAATGAGACATAATTGACAATTAAGGCTGTTGTGTTCTATTCGGTTGGACTTCGATCTGGTCTTATTTAAGTTTCCTAACTAATATGAAATTATGTTTCCTCACCCAGGTTTCCATTTTACTTTGAGCTGAAGATTGCCTTTGTGATCTGGCTGTTGTCCCCATACACCAAAGGCTCCAGTGTCCTCTATCGCAAGTTTGTCCACCCAACCCTGTCCAACAAAGAGAAGGTGGGAACACGATGGTTTTTTCAGTCCCTTTTGTAGAATTTCATGTCAAGAGATGCACATTTTGATTTTAGGTGAATGAGCGTGAAATGTCGGACTCATGTTGTTGTTGTTTTTTTTAAAGTGCAACAAAATGTGCAAACAGCAGCATATACAAGAGCATCACTAAATTTGGATCACACCGTACAATTTAGGATGACTTTTTGAGGAGACTGAAGAGCAAATTTGCCGCGATTTAACGTTGCTTGCTTTTGTTGTTATTTTTGTCATCATTTCTATTGAACTATGTGGGATTGGTCTTGTACCGAGTGAAAATGAACAAGTCTTAGATTTCACTTGCCCAAAGGTGCAAGAGTGCTGTTTGAACTAATCTGCCTCTCCCCCTCTTCCCCCTTCCTCTGTCCTCTTCTGCTGTAGGAGATAGATGAGTATATAGCCCAGGCCAAAGACAGGAGTTATGAGACCATGATGAGGTTTGGGAAGCGCGGCCTCAACCTGGCTGCTAATGCTGCTGTCACTGCAGCCACCAAGGTGAGCTTTACGCCCTGCGTGCTCACTGATTTATACCTCACGTGCAGCGATGCTTTCAAACTCTTTGTTGTAGATTGTGTTTGTAGGCCTGTTTGGAGATGTCACACTTCATTCAGATCTGAATCAGATTCCAGTTGTGATGCAGTTCATCATCTCAAACTGTTCTCATCACCCACCTTGTGTCCCCCTGCCCTGTGCCCTGCTCACATGTGTGTGTGGATCATGGGAATTTTTTTATACTTTAAGTTGCTCTTATTTACATGGAGCCTTCAAGCAGGCAAGAGCAATGCGCATATGTGAGAATGTTTCACTGGAAACATCATAAACCTCAATTTGCGGGACAATTAATGGTCCGGTGTGTAAAATTTAGCGGAACATTTCCTCTTCTATAGGTAGATAGATACATTTAATAAAATGTAGAATAATTATACTCTTGTATTTATGAATGAACAATCATCTCATAATAGCCTTGAATGGAAAAACTGATGTTCAAGTTTTAACATAATAGTTACCCTCCTTTCTTTTCAGGTGCCACATGCAACTTCATAGCTAGTGCACACAATATCTTGTCTTTATGATGAGGCGGGCTTTTGCGTAATTGAATTCGTTAACTTGAAAACCAGGCCTTAATTGGTATTAAATGTTTTTTTTCCGAAGCAAAAATCTCTAACAACTCAGAAATTCACTGATCATTCCAGGAACAATATCACGGATGGACACTGTACAGATGTGGCTCTCATTCACCCTGTGAATCCTAGCGATGGACTTTGCAACATTATTCTGTTCTCATTTTGTTTTCAAAATATTTGATGAAAATACGTACGAAAAGAAATCTTTCAACCACTTTTTTAACCAAAAGTAACCATGAAAATTCTGATTGCCTTCAAAACTAGTTTTTCTTGACACTATGAATTTACAATTACACCCCACAGACACATTTCTTAAAAAAAAAAAATGCAGCAACTTGAACAAAATCGGTCAACATCAACAAACAAACAAATATAAAAAGGATTCTGTGTAGTGGTAAATGGAACTTGCCTGTTTCTCCTTGGTGTGACCCACAGGGACAGGGAGTGCTGTCAGACAAGCTGCGCAGTTTCAGCATGCAGGACCTGACTCTCATCAACGCTGAGGATGAGCTGGCTCTGCACACGTCAGATGCCCGCATGAGACGGGACCAAATGGATGAGATGAGCTCAGGGGCCAGCACTCTGCCCCGGGCAAAGAGCACTACGGCACGGCAGAGTAAGGCCGCACAATGTGCACATCCCCATTGTTCTTTCTCAACAGCTACATGTGGGAAAAGTGTGATTTACATGTGTGCACGTCTTGTCCAGTTGGTTAATATGAGTCAGGGGTGACTTTCCACAACTCTTGTCTGAGTAGGACTGGGGCTCTTTGGAGTCATGTGATGAGCCATGTGAGCCTGTGATTTCAGTGGGCGCAGAGACTTCACTGCCATTCAGCTGGCTGCCTGGGCCCGATGAGCTCCGAACAGAAAACAGACACAGCAAAGTAGAGGCGGAGGTGCCACAATTTGAATTTGAACTGACAAAGGAGGCATGCAGAGCTTCAACCACCAGGTGGACATGGAAATGGAAATCAACTAGAAAGGCACCCAGTGAAGTTCATTCCTCCACCACCAGCATTTAAAGTCTCCTTATCTGGATTTGTATCCATCTCTGCATTTTGATTATATGTATATTTGTAAAGATCTATTCCCGAAACACTCCAGACTCTCTAGAGATATGATTTTTTTCTTTCTTTGAGAAATTATTAATATTATATTATATTAATAATTATTTTTTAAAAAGAGAGAGAAATCCTTCATTCTCCTGATTTGGATCTGCAATGTCTCTGGTAAAGCACCTGATTCTAGTCTCAGTCAGTCATGCGTTTCTCCACCGGCTGTTGATCTGAACCCACAGCTCCTTTCACTGAATGACCACCTTTCTCTTTCTGTCATCGAACTTTCAGCGCGCTCCTTGGCAGCCACCTCTCTTGCTGACGATGCATCATCCCAGCACAGCTCGGACCAATCAGACACGAGGACCGAGCACTCTGATGACGATGTGGGAGAGAAAGCCCCAAAACGTGGGACCAGCGTCAAGGCAGCCAAGAAACCCGCTGCTTCTAAGACGGAGGTAGAGCTAGTGAAAACACACACACATTTTTAAATGCCAGTAATCACCATTGCGAAAACGTAGTCTTTAGTGTGGCTCCATTCACATCTGACATGACAGCATTTGAGCACATAAAATACTTTAAATGCCCTGAGGCGTGGTGGCCAAGTATGCAGTTTGACCACGTGGAAGTGGGGCTGCGACTAAACACCATTTTGAATTTTTGATTTTTGAAGCATTGCATTGATCGCTTCAATAAGATGCAGAGACTTCTATTTCAAAACAATCTAATGATTAAATGCTTGTAGGTCATTTCTAAGTATTTTAAGGGACAATCGACATGTTGCTCCTTTCATAGCCGTCCATCCAAACACATTTTAACCACAATTGAACCACTGTTAAATGAACTCCGCACCTTTTCACAACTCGATGCGATTCCTGTTGTTCCTCTTCTGCATTTCCTCCTGTCGTTTGATTAATTACTTCTTTCTTTCTCCCCTCCCCTCCTCTCCTCCTCTCTTGTCCTTCCCCTCCCTGTGCAAGACTCAAAGTAAGTTGGTGAAGAAACCGACAAAGAAAAAGAACACGACCAATAATGCAGAGACACCGCCATAAAGCCCTGCAGTGCACATCCAGCGGCCCACACTGTTCACTCACAGGCTGCGGGCCCTTCCTCTGTTGTCTCTCCACACATACCCATTATATGTATTTATGTATATACGAATATATTTATCACCAGAAATGCGTCGCTCGGCCTGGTTTTTAGAGCAAAATGTTCCTTTTTCTGCGATGCTGCGTTTGGTTTGTTTCTTTCGAATTGAACAGAAGACTGTTTCTCAAACATCTTTTTGTTTTGAATATTCACGAATCCAAACACAACGTACACGTCTCCATTTTAACCAGTAGGCATATGTATATATGTACTTCCCTGTCATGGTTGATAATGCAGGCCGGCTGTCTGCGGTTTTTCCATCGAACCTTTTTATGTTCATGTTCTGTGCCGACTTTTTGTCCGAGCGGTTTTTGTCGTAGTATTTTGAGTACCGGTAAGTTATTATGATCCTCTCTTCTCCGCCCCTCGTTCCAGTTGATAAACAACTTGCACCTTGACCTCACTGTGTTGGTAGATCATTAAATGCCTCCGACCCTCTTCATTGCAGCTTTTAACTGCAGCGCCGTTCAGCAACACTCCAGATTTCGTGCAACTGCCAAGTTGGATTTGATTGTTCGTGGGTGAAAGCTGCCTGGATTCTTTCTTTTTCACAATTGAAAAAAAAAAAGAAAAAGATTTTAGATTAATTCTACCTGACAGAAGCTCTGAGTGAGTGTGGCTCTGTTTTGTTCATGTGTCACTTACGTGTCAAAATCCATCCTCATTGTTTCTGACCTTTTGTCTTCAGTGCAGGTGGTGGGGGGAGTTTGTCCAGTGTTCATCCCTCATGTGGACATTCCATTCTTGGCTTGCACTCATGCATGATCATTTATTTGTTGCTCTTCCGTTCTATCCTTTTCTGTCTTTGGGTGGCATGATCTCGCTGATGGATGGGATCGGTTGCGCATAGCAGGGCGTTCTCATGTGACGCTGAGAGATGGCGCCCTCTCCCAGTTTAATACAGCAGCCGTTGGTGAGATGCCTATGTCTTTGAGGCGTCATATTTGGTTTTAATATCTGGAAAGTCAGAGCGGTTCTGCACTTTGTCAGTGATCTGAACCCAGTTCTGTGTTGACACAGATGATTTTTACTTATTGTAAAAGATTCTAAAAGTATTTTATTTCATCCGATTAAAAGATCAGTTTAATTGAACATGTGTTCTTGTTCTTTCAAACAATGTGCAAATATAAACGTTGAATCAGCACTGTCTGAAAAAAGAATCTGAAAAAGACTCACGGTCTGAAAATAGAATCACTTAATCTTTTACAGATCTTTAACAGACCCGATCAAGTGATTACTAAATTAGTGTTCCAACTGTCAGGATAGTAATTTTTCATCATTAAGCTGTTACAGCGCTGACAGTTGGAGAAAGGGACGCAAGACATACGAGATGACTTTAATTTGACTAAAGTATTTTGATTTCTGTCGTGTGCGTGCGCGCGCAAAATAAAATCATGTCTGCAGCCACTGCTGTTGACAGCATGACACCAGTGCGAGAACAAGGTGTAAATAGAGAACTCAACTGTAAATAGAGTAAGAGCTTGCCTTACACACTCTGGGCTGACATTCATGTCATGTGATCATCGTTTGTTTGCACTTGATTGATTTTCCAAATCCGATCGACTTGTGTGTTCTAAGATCAGAGGAAACTCGGCAACATCCGGTGTTGGATGTTTGTTTATTTCCTTCTGTGTTCGATGAACAAGGGATTGACTTTTTGTCTTATATAAAAACATATGAACACTTTGATTCTACCCTGGGCTTTGTGTTTTTTTCTTGCTGTCATGCCCTCGACTCACTCTCTGTCATTTTTCATGTTCTTGTTTTTACATTAATGTTCAGGTTTGGAATTCAGGTTTTGCTCTCAAGATAACACTTAAACATTTCCATCTGGTGTCACATTTGAATGCTGTTTTCTAATCAATCAGTATTAGATTCAGTGAAGTTCATATATTGTTTGTTTCTCAAAGCTCATAACAGGATCACAGTGTATGTGCTGAGACAGTGGTTTAACACGGTTATGTATCGGTAATAAAACTACTAATAAAGATAAATGCAACTCGGTGTTATTCCCTGGCTTGTAGTTCATCCTCCCTGTTTAGCTCCATAGTGGATTCTGATCTACGTTAACAGCCTCTCTCTCATTCCCCACTGTGTCCTGTGGATGTCCACACATGCCGTCCATTGTAACTGACCCAAGTTGTCACAGTTTGGTGAAATTCAGTCATCAAAGTACACACAGTTTCAATGTATAGACTTTTATTGAGGCAGCCAAGCAGAGACGACACAGTGATGACAATAATGTCAAACATCACTATTTCATTTTCTTCTCCTCCATTTAGGGATGCACCGATATAGAATTTCCAAGATTTCAAATTCACTTGAATTTGAAATCTGACATAGGCTGACCTAACCACCCACTATGGGACAACAGACCTGTTTTATTCTAATGGAAGACAACATGCTATTTTTTTTTTGTTCGTTTTGAATATTGTTTTTAGATATCTAATATCCTCGGGGAATTCATGATTTTCTTCAATTATGTATTTCCTCTTCTGGCTCCTTAATCCATTGAACACAGATAAAGCTTTGATTCCTATTTATTGAATCCACCCTATCCATGACAATTTCTTTATTCTTTTCCTGCACTGAGGTATTGTAAACAGATTTCTGTGCACTGAAATTCACCAGATCCTTTAAATACGTACGAAAGATTTGTTCTCTTTTCTTAACATGATTCAATTTAGTAACAAGTTGTGTACCTTTTAGAAAAAAATCTCTTCAAGTAACTTCAGGGGACTTCAGGGACTCTGAAATTTCTTGTTTGTTGGGTGGTCAGCAACTATGTGAAATTCCTCCTATACTGATTTTCGGCTGATGTATTGGTGCATCCCTAATGAGTTAAATTAATTAAATCTGAATATTAATCCTTACATTAATATTCATATTTGTATATATTAAAAACAAAATCAGAATCAGATCCATATTATGTATTGTAAATATAATTATTCATGACTGAATGAAATGAATTATGAATGAACATTAGATTATAATTTCCTATTGGCATGGGAAATGCACATCTTTTTCGATGTATTTTCCTCTTCTGGCTCAATCCGTTGAACCCAGATAAAGCTTTGATTACTATTTATTGAATCCACCTCATCCATGACAATTTTTTCATTCTTTTTCCGCACTGAGGTATTGTAAACAGATTTCTGTGCACTGAAATTCACCAGATCCTTTAAATGCGTATTTAAGTTTTGTCTTTCTTTCTTAACATGATCGCGCTCCTGTTTTTGGTCTGGTAGATCTCCTTTGATCTTGAGTTCACCCAAATGCATATGTTGTTCTTTCGTCTGGGAACCTGACTGATTTATCAAACTGTTGAGGAAACGTTTGGGTTGTATTACTCCTTTTCTCACATATCCACGATCCAGGTGGAATTTATCATATTCTTCAATTGTGTTTGATTGTTTATCTAGAGGGGGATTACCCATAGTAAGTGGGCCCCAGAAATCATTAAACGTTACGTGTGTAACAGTTGCATACCCACTGTTGAGTTTCTCTGCTAGTGTCGTGAGTAATGACATGCAAGGAGTAATATCTTTACACTCCCTTTTTATGCATGGACTGTTCGTAGTATATATATAGAGAAACATGTTTTGGTAAGATGAAAAACATCCATCCTTCATGTCTCTCTCTAATGCCTCACAAAGGATTTCTTCAGTATGTTTTTTTTTTCCTTTCTTTTTTTTTGGAAATATCGGTCGAGGTATATAATATTCTTTAACCTGTTCCCCATGAAATAGAAAAGCAGCAGCGCGTTGCTTTTTGTCTTCAAATTTCCATATCACAGATTTACCAATGTTCTCGCCATAAAGATGACAGAAAATATCATAAAAAATTTCTGTTTGCCGGTTCACTTGACGGTCTTCATTCCTAAAGATGAATAAAATTGATCATAATATAAATGGATCATAATTCACAACGTTAAAGTGTTGCCTAGAGATAATGAAATGAAATTGAATAGAATTCAAAATGATTGTAAAATCTCTAAAAAGACAGACAAAGAATCGTGTAAATCTGTACAGTTGCTTACTGTGTCCGGGGTCTTCGAGTCAGATCATCTTGGTATGTCTTCCAGCCAAATTCCCTCATCAGATAGGTTTTAATGTTTTCAGTTTTAACAATTGGAATTCTAGGAAAAAAAATGTTTAGATGAAAAAATGGACAAAGTCCCCAGATATAACAGTGTCACATAGAAAATTGATTTCATCAACAACTGACACAATGTTTTCATAAAACAAGATCGTTGTTGGAGTTGTTGACTTTTGCTTACTTACATTTGAGTGAAGCATGGCTCCCTCCTTTCGTCGTCTCTGCTTGGCTAAGTGAGGGGAAACAATTGCATCACCAAACATTCTTTTAAAATCCATAGATAAAAAAACGATTGAACTTCAGTTTTATTTTTGCCATTCAAGCGACACCAATATGAAGCCAGTGTGTGAGTTTGACGTCTTTAACAATCATTTGAGATACATGTTAAATAGGCTTGAAGAAATAGCCTCAGGAGTTGTAGATTAACTGTAACATTGATTAAACATTTCAATATAAAGTGAAAAGTGATCAATTACCTGCCTCTCAAAGCCAGTCCTGCATGTCACAAAAATACCAAACAAGAAGTTAGTCAATAAAAAAAAAATCTTAAACTTTGCATTATTTTTAATGGGTTTGATTCTTAGCAGGAGATGACATGCTATCTTTACATGCGAGGCCACAGACAAGACACCACACATTATCCAAAAAACATAGTTTGAAACTGCTGTGACTTACCCCTGCATTTTCTTGTAGTCCGTGACTTCGAGACTTGCTGAGTGCATTTATATATCGCTCCACTGGCCAATCATCTTCCAAAGTGTAAGTTGGCTTAGGAAGTCAGAACAAATGCTGTTTGTCAGGTTTAAAAGGTGGTGTCACCAACACAACAATAACACTCCATGTTGCAAGATGTCTGGTTTGGTACCTAGGTGTTGGAACCATTGTGATGTAAACACTCGAGAGATTTTGAAAATAAATAAGAAAAGATTTTGAGTTTAGATTTTGAAATACAAAAGCGATGTTTACAAGAAAAGGAAAGTGGAGACTCGTCGTTTCACTCCTGCATCCTAAATTTTGCGCCAATCTTGTTTCTTGAGAAAACGCAAAATATTGATACTATATTAATACTATATATTAATACTGTTACTTCATAACAGTTTTTGGATTTTCACAGGTGAAAGGTTCATATTCTCATATCCTGCCATTTAAAACGATACTAGACCCAAATGAGGATTTTATTCTCATGTCATAAAACCACTTTACGATTTTCCAACTTGTTTATAAAACCAGTTCTAAAATCTAAAATCTTACTCAAGTTAGCCTTGTCCCTGCCTTTGTCCATTCCAGGACTTAAGGTTTCACATATTATAATTACTTCCATCTTGTTTTGACCCAAGACCAAAGGTTCTTGTTGAGTCTGGTATTCTGACTGTTGTCAGAGTTGTTTAAAATTTTTGATTAAACGAGATGGATTTTTTTTTTTTCCAATTAAAGACAGCAAACCATTGTCTTCATCCGATGGTTTCTTTACATATCCAGTACTGTAATACTGTTAAAAGGGGACCTATTATGCCTATTTAAGGGGCTATTTGTTCTTTATCCTCTGTTTTGATGATAAACAGTGTTTAGAATCTCAGAAACGCTTTTGTTATTTGAACTTGTTCATAGATATGTTTATAGATTTATTGAAAATTGATTTTCTCAATCTTTAATCTGCCTTGTTTGGCCAGCGGACATAATTCAATCACTTCTTGTTGTATTTGGGTTGTTTCTAAACCAGTTATGTGTGGCAGGTGTATATGTGTCTTGTTTGATATCAGTGTTTCACATTGAAGTCGATGGAAAATAGTGATCGTTTTGCCCAAAAAGGGGCGGAGCTGTGTGGCAAACCACAGAATGATACTGGTACCACCCTCTGATCATTTACTGTAAATAGGTCTGATCATCAGGTGACATCCAAGAAAACCCTTTTCTTGTAACCGCTCCTTCCCAGTGTCTGTCAGGACTGACCACATTCCTCCAGCTATTAATATCACGCCACAGGTGCGGTGATGGCAAACAGGTGGATGGAAACTTTGCTTTCGTTCACCTGAAGGAACAAATAAACAAATACAGAACATACAGAGAAGGCAGTTGCTGAAACATTTTCTTTTAATGAGTTTGAGTGTGAACAAATACAATAAAACATTTAATTCGTCTCGTCCTGACCAAGCACAACAATCAAAGTTGACCCGTGGTTGAAGATATGACTCGGAGCCACAGTGACTGATATTAACCAATCAGACATTTGAACAAGCCTCTGCTGATGTGAACCATGTCTCACAGACATTGGTTCACATTTGAAGGTTATGTCATGTCATCTTCAACCGCTTATCCAGTGATTTGGGTCACAGGGTATTTCTACCGAAGGGCCACTTGGGGTACCAGTGTCAGGGCCAGTGACACTGCATCAGGGAGTGAGCGGGATTCAAACTAGTGATCTTTGTTTCCAAAGATGACTAAACTCTAACCACTGAGCCTCTGCCGCCCCCATTTGAAGGTTATCTGTCTCTCGATGCAACTCCAGTGATACAGGGGGTCATGATGAACTCCATGAAATAAGGTAATTATACACCAATGAAAACATTGCTGTGACAAATCCATTTCTGCCATTAGAAAGAGTGGGTGTTGAACCTAAATCTCACACACTGTACCTTTAACATTAAGTCCTGTCTATGAGGAGAAGTTGTCCACATGGCGTCTGTAATGGAAGTGTGTAGCACATGTCTCCTACCATTGATCATCTTTTACTTCTTGTTAGCTAAAAGACAAAAGTCTTGTTGGACAATATATAGTTCCATGAGACCAACAAGCATGGTTAATGAATGAATGAATGAATGAATGAATGAATGAATTTAGTATTTGAAGTAAATAATGTAATAAAACCTCCTGCTGACTGAAAAAAACATCAACATATATGTTCCACATTAAACCAAAAACACAGGAACACAACAACAAGGCCTTTTGACAAGGCACATTAACTGCAGTACCACGGTTTGGCCACTACAGCTGTTATCGCTTGCTCCAACGCTCAGCGCACTTCCGGTATCGGGTTCTTACAATGGCGGACGGTAGTTGTCATTCTCTGAGCAGTGTCCACAGAGGTTGTCATGTCAGCCTGAGAGTACACCTGTCATGTCACCGTCAGGGTGAAGAAAACACAAGGGTTGAACACAGGAACAACATGGCGGCGACTGTGGAAGCGGGAGTTTACCATATTGCGTTTTTTTCCACGGACACTCCTTTACACCGGTTAAAGTTAGTGACACGTCAGTACGTGTGTGCGACGCTGTGATGAAGGAGAGACTCATAAAAACCCGTTGAACTGGATGAGTCGCAGGAACAAACGCCCCGGGATGTATTAAACACACTGAAGTGGAGACTGTGCTCACTCGAGGAGAGCTCACTTGACACTGCCACCTTCTGGCGAAGGAGACGAAGCACATCAGCGTTGAAAAGTGAGGGACCCGGCAAGAAAGGCCCAGATTCACCTTCTAAGAGAAATACACACACTTTTAAACTACAGTCATCATCATCATCATCATCATCATCATCATCATCATCAACTTGAAGAGGTATTATCTGTATTCTTTAACATTAACATGTGTTCTGTGATTTACAACATAATTAATAATTATGTGTTGTGTGTTTACATGTGCTCCATTAATATGCGTACTCTTGGGAAATCCAATTTTCAGTCTCTCAACTTGTTTGAGTTAAGTGACTTGAACCTGAAGTCATTCCTGATTCGTGTGTCTGTCTGTTCTGTCTGTAATCTGTCTATAGTTGTCACAGTAAATGGGGCTGTATTATTAGAGTGGAAACTCAACCCTATTTCTCAGGACAGTGGAGCCGGTGTGTGACTTTCCTTGTCCTTTCCTTTTCCAACTGAAACTTACTGCACACATACGTGCACCTCACCTCACCCATTACCCTCAAGCGTGCAGGAGAACCTGATGTTGCCATGAGTTCAAAGTAAAGAAATCAAACTGTTTAGTTTGTCTGTTCCATGTTTCTGTTAAAACATGGCGGCCTCTGCAGAAAGGACCAGCTCCCAGTGTGAATGTAAAAGGCACATTCACCAAAAACTTGAAAATTCATAATAAACTCATTAAACGTCAGTATAATTGTAGGTTTAATTTCTGGTGTTTGAACTGGAAATGTTTCTTTTAAATCTTATGCACTGGACCTTTTTTTAGATGATTCATTCTGAATGTTAGGGTCAGGGTGGCTTCAGTTTTTCTCTGACATGTGATGGCAGGGCCACACATGTCAGCTCACCTCCACCAACATCTTTCTCTCTTGTATGCTGCCCCCTTGTGGCTCAGGTCCCTCCTCACTGTGACCAAACCATGCAGGGAAGGCTTTCTCCAGTCATCTCCAGTCCAGTGAGAGGGGGGGGGGGCGACTTTCTTTCTGGAATGGGTCAGGCTTAACTGTCAGATTAGAACTGGGCCCATTTGATAACTAACTTGAGAGTGAAAAGACAAAATACAAGTCCCCCCTTATGTCCAGCGTGCAGAGCAGATGCAGTATAAGCCCTGTACACAGGGTGGCACTGTCTGCCCATTCAAATCCAGCACAGGGTGGAGGATGATGAGATGTTATTATCCGTGTGTTGTGACACAGAATCCCTCAGCTGAAGGGGGCAGCCACACCCTGTGGTCGAATGAGGGTTTGAAATGACGCCTTTTTCTCTGACTGGCAGTGCAGAAAAGATTGGCCAAAGAGTTTTGGGATATGGATGTCATGCTTTCACGAAGTACCCAGTCCTTAGCGAGTCCATGTTTATTCTGCTCTACCTCCAAAGGTAGAGACACGCTTCAGCTCAGGTATCACAGCTTCAGCGCCTGTTTCTTCACCCAGACACAAAACGATAAACTGGCCCGTCTGAGGCTGCTTGGCCACATCTCTACTGAGGTGTAAGGAGGCTTCTGCTCCCACTACACTCTAACCATCTGAGATCTATAGTTTTGGACAGCTTATGCAACATGTCAGCTAAACAGAGGAGACATCTCGGTGTGCGCGTATGCGCATGTGTGTGTTTCAGGGCGAACGATATCAGTGTTTCAGAGGGTTCAAGGTGTTGGCAGGGGTACACTGTCGGGTCCGAATGCCAGGACCTGTTTCTCTGTATGTGATGTGGTCTGTGTGGTGGTACATGTATGGATGTATGTATGTATGTATGTACGTAGTATGCACTATGTATGTATCTTACGTGTTTGTGTGGTTGCATGCATGAATCACACGTGTACGGGTGCGAGAGCGTCGGTGTGTTACATCCTGAGCAGCCTGCTGGGACGGGGTTGTTCAGAAAGCTCTGCATTGGCTCAAGCTCCACTCTACCTTCATGGAAGATGGTCACATATCGTCTGTGCTGCCGTCATGGGTCATTTTCGGCGCTTTCCTGCCCACGTGAAATCAAACAACCCTCTTCTTTACTGGATTTGTTGGTGTCGCCGCTCACCTATGGCATCACGCTAAAAAGGGACAACAACGTACACTCCTCTTACTGTTGACAGAGAAGTGCACAGCTACCACTCCCCATGTTTCCGGTTCAGGCCGTGATCTTTTTTGTGACCTAGGCTGATATATGGAGCGCCACAGGTGAGACATGGTGCTTAATAAAGGGTCAAACAGTCGAGAATAGTTAGCCAACAGTGACTAGTGCTTACACGGCGTTTATTGTCATCGAGCTGAATTGCAACGAGCCCGTGTTCCCTTCAGTCTGGAGGAAAGGATCTGCACCTTATAGATTGTCATGCCGATGATATATATTGGTGTGCTTGGTGTCTGGTTTGTGGTTTCTCCTTTCATCTGTCCTTCCTAGACAGCAGGGGTTAGTTGTTGTAGTGTGTTTCCCCACAATGTGGCCAACGCACAGAACCAACCAGCCATCCCCTCTGTCCTCACCACCATCCCCACTTCCTTTGCCTTTGCGGACTCTTTGTTTGCGTTCTCTCAGTTCCTTGTTGTTGCTCTTGTTGTTTCCTCCAATCTCTTGTATCTATTTCTATCTTCTTTGGCTCTGTTTTTCCAGCACTGTGGAAGAAAGGATTGCAGGTATCCATAGCAACATGTTTGTGTGAGTTTTATGTGTGCGCTTGTGTGTGTGAGTGTGTGTGTGTGTGTGTGTGTGTGTGTGTGTGTGTTAGAGAGATCTGCGCGTGCAGCCTCTTGTCCGAGACACAATGTGGTAATTACCGGAACTTACCTCGGCGCTAATTAACCGTCGCCGTGGTAATTGGAAGGGTCAAGTGAGCAGGACGATTGGCTCACCTTCCCACATCATCCTCCATCCTCGCCTCGACATCGCAAGTTTCTTTTCTCCGAGACCGACAACTTCACGACTCCACCCTCACCCCTGACTCTCACCCTCCATCCCCTTTTTTACCCACCTCCTTACATGCACTAATGCTAAAACACACACACCCGCACCCACACACCCACACACACACACACACACACACACACACACACACACACACACACACACACACACACACACACACACACACACACAACCACACACACACACACACACAGATGATAAAACTGCTCTTATCTCTGTGAGTTGCTTTTATGCTGGTGTTGTTTTTGAAGGGAACATAATCACAAGATCCTTGGCTACCTTTAAAAGCCCCCCCCCCCACACACACACATTCCGCCAGTCTGCTCCCTCGCCACATCTCACCTGATTGGGCAGACTGACAGCTGGCTGCCAACCAGAGGTGGAGCTTTTGACCTTCACAGCCTCCAGGAGTCCACAGCAGTGTCTGATTAACTTACCTGGAAATGTTGACGGGTGCGTTGAAGGTTTAGCTGGCGAAGAGTGTTTGCAATAGAAAGCTTGTTGTGCTTTGATCGTCCAGTAAAACAATTACATTAAAAGTAATTATGGGGCTTTTCACTCTAGTAGTCTCTTGACAATCTTTTGGAACTCCTTCCAGCTGGTCAGAACCCAACAACACCTGGGTAATGCTAAGTTATCTTGTGCAACGGGAAGATGTTTAATCTGCAGACTGCAACCGACACGGGTTATAATCAGATTAGGCTCTGATCAGCACCGAGGAGGATGCGATGATTCCTGCGTCCTTTCTCACATCATTTTCAAGCTGTTAGCCTGTTAGCATTGCCATGTTTGTTGTCAAACTTGATCTATACCACCAAGGCTAGTGTTCAGCACTATGTTTCGGCAGAATATGCAAAACTGGGAAATCAGCAAGGTGAGGGAGCTTCCTCTGATTCAAGGTGAAGGAATGAGTATGTAGCAGGTTTCCATGGTAATACTGGCATAGAGCTCTTTTGTGTTGTTGTTGTTTTTCTTCTACTTCTTTGATGCTGATAAAAGTGAATCCGGGGTATACTGAGTCAATTCACAGGAGAGACAATATATATGTTTTTGTTTTCGCCGAAGGAAGACATCAGCTTTGAATAACTCTGTCTGCTCAGCCACACGTATCTGATCAGAGTTGTGTGCAGTGTAGAAGTAAACAGTATATTTTTCAGATATTTAGGCTTAAACCAAAAAAGGATCTTGACCAGGTAACTTTCAAGTGGTGAAATATCATCTACATTTTGCTGGAAGAATTACTATATATATTCTTCTTCTATCTGATAACAACTAGAGCATTGGCTCATAGTTTACTGACATGACTTTTTAAATTGTCTAAAATATTTGCCACACTCTTCAATCTGAGCCAAAGGCACTATTTATGATTAACCGGTGGACACTGCATCCTAAACTGTGTTAACTTGACACAGTCTCAACATGACACATTAACCCGACCCATGTTTCTGCTGTTTGCTCTGAATCACGATTACCAATCGCGATTTGTTGTGTAACATGAATTTAACTCTGAAACACAGGATCTCATATGTGATACCCCGAGTAGCTTCCTCGTTGTCAGTTGAGATAAAGACATTAAACATTCATGATCCCACTTTATTTCATGACATCATCAGACTTGCTTTGGTTGTAGTATTGCTTGAGAAACTAGGTCTCGACCTTGTCTTGTTTTACCGTGACACACATTTCACTGCATTCAACGACTTTTCCTCCGAGTGGACTACTATGTGTGTCTGTGAATCAGGCAGGAAGCAGGAGGTTGCCAAGGTGTACACCCACCATCACCCATCATTTCTGTCCTATATCTCCTCCATTGCTCCTCAGGGTTTCAGATTCTCCTCATCTTTCTTGTTCTCCAGGCTCATGAAAAAAAATCCATCTGCCCTTTGGGGAAAAAAGTAAAAAGAATAGTCCTGCAGCTTGAAGCGGACAGAAGAATGGACAAAGGCAAGAAAGTAAAAAATAAAAACACGGATAGAGGAGACTGAAGTGTTCTCTGGACGGAGCACAGATGACAATGTAGTGACACATTCTGAGATAGAAAAAGAAGGAGCTGTCCATGTTACACATGAACAGAGACGGAGAAAGGAAGGGGGGCGAGCTGGATGAGAGGGTGGCCGGTTCGAATCCAGCCTGAGACAGGCTGCAGATACTCCCACGGCCTCAGGTTGTTATTGTAAATGAGAACTCGTTTCCAACTAACCTACCTGGTTAAATACAGGTTGGGGGGGGGGGGGTGTGGGGGGGGGGGGGTATATTGCGAGATATAGTGTGAGACGCAGGTAGTGTTCAGGACAAAGAGAAAAAAAACAATGGATGGAGAGAGTGATGAGAGAGCGAGAGGGGGAGAGATGAGGTGCGACGTGGATTTGACATCATTACCATCAGCAGGACTTGTGTTTACCACCCGGCTCCTGTTTACCGAGGACCTCACACTGGGAGGACACCTGGTGAGCTGTCAGCGCGCGCATTCAAACCAGCGCGCACACGCAGCCGTCGCAGCCGCGCTTTCAACGCCTCTGAGGTCCCCCCGGTGTGAGGGAGCCCACCGTGGAGCGGAGCCCCCCACCCCACACCACCCCACCCCACCCCACCCCGCACCCCGACCCGCTCCTCTCTTCCACATACGGAGAGGCTCGCATCCGAGGAAGGTGGTGGTGACTGGTGGGGGGTGAGGAAGAAGAGGGGATAGAGGATCTATATTTAACTGCTCTGCTCATTATGTATTAATGAGCGGGTGTTTAGTCAGACCCGGGGTGCTGTTTAATGTATGATGACAACGGTGCTCTCTGGGGACCTTCCCCATACTCCTCGCCCTACGTTTTACATAACTGACACAGATGGGGGGGGGGGGGGGGGGGGGGCGGTTGGGCAGGTTGGGGGGGGGGGGGGGGGGTCGGTTGGGCAGGTTGGCCATGAAAGGCTGTGTGTGTATATGTGTATGTGTGTGTGCGTGTGTGTGTGTGCATGCATGCATGCAGACAAGAGGATATCCTCTTGCTGGCTGCTGAGTGGTGTACGCATGGGGAGGTTTAATAAGGGGCCACGCTGAATTTCCCATTTCTCGGTTACGCTCGAAGCAATCAAAGACATGCATCACTCTTTTCATACAGCTTGGATCCACACGTTTAGATATCACAGCTAAGATCATGTGCTTGCTCGTCCGTCAACGCACACACACTGTGGAGACGAGGCTCGCTTTAGGGCTGAAACGATTCATCGATTCTGATGGATTATAAATAGGAATCGACCAAAATCGTACACGCCGCACCTTTAATTCATGTTTTGCTGTAACTTTTAAGGACTTTTGCTTAACATACACAACTTATCATTAACGAGATGCGCTCACACACACACACACACACACACACACAAACACACACACACACACACACACACACACACACGCAGGTCTTTTCCACATTTTTCACCTATTCAAATAACCGTTAATCGAATGGAAGAAAATACTCGATAGATTAATCGATTACCAAAATAATTGTTTCTTCGTTCGCTGCAGCTCTAGCTCGCTTTCACACCCCTTCAACTACAAGTGGGTGAATCTTGGTGTTGGGTCTCCTCTCTGTCTGCAGCTCTCAGATAAAAGCATTCAGTGCTAAAATCCCGGGGCCTAAACGTACGCATGACTCGACTGTGCTGCCGTAATGTTTACGGATATCTGAAAAAATGACTCTCCCATGGCAGCTGGTTCAGAATCCAAGTGCCAGGATCTTCACTGGGTCACAGATCCCTGCATCCTAACACCTGCTTTATGCCTTTTAAAGAGATGAATACATTTCAACATATGCGCGGCTTTATCGCAACATGGAAAGCTGCTGCCATACTGTGTTTATGGGTGGCGCTGACATTCATTGCCACTAGGCCTCTGCAGATGCTTTACCTCCTGGCTATTTAAGGGGACATTGGGGATGATGTCATCCATTGCAGACTGTAAGTTGATCATTCCGTGTTGGTATTATAGGACTTCTTGCAATACTGCTGTGACATCATCTCACCTCCTGATTCAATGTCTGTTCCAGTTTGTCTGGGCTGGTGGCCAGTCGGAGTTGGAGTTCTGAGAACTTTAATTGGAATAAGCTGCTTCTAGAGAGTAGATCTGCAAGAAGATTCTTGATCATATTTGTTCTTTTCAGGCATTGAGAAAAAAATCTGAACTTTGTGTCACAGTCACATTTGAAGCAGAGATTTCAATGTCAACCTTTACTCTTGGGTAGGGGTCAGCCTTCCTGACACGTTGTTGAGTTGCACAACAGCCTCTTCAATGTTGAGCCTGTCATTTACTTGACGACCTGAATGCAACACAGGCTGTGTGTTACATTTAGGCAGACTGTGGAAAATACACACAAGGGAGAATGAAGGTTTCACTCAAAAGAAAAGGTTAAACTATGAACTTATTTCTGTTTTTTTTAATTTAAAGTTGTGTCAAGGCTTTTTGATATATTCCCAAAGGAAGTTGAGCATAATGACACATTGTCGAACAATCTATATAACTGCTTTTAAAAGGATTTTGATAAATAGCTTTAAAAAAAAAATATCAGATGAGTGAGTGATACTGTTTTTACATATGGGTCATGGCCGCTCTTCCCTCACTGATCACTGTCATACATACACACACACACACACACACACACAAACATGCACATGGTGCTTAGAGACACATTACAGAGCTCTAGACGTGCTCGTCGTAGTGTGAACACACAGGCAGTGAATGAGAGAACCGTGCTGGGGTGCGGATGAGTGGCAGAAGCTCGTCCTGGCAGACGCCTTGAAGAGTTCTCTGGATGTTTTAGCAGAGAAGTGAAAACAAACCAATTTGCCCCCCCCCCCCCCCCCCCCCCCCTCCCCCCCCACGCCATGTAGGCAAATGAGATGGATACACACACACACACACACACACACAGGATGGATGAGTCACAAGAAGTGTGTGTGTGGGGGGGGGGCTTCTGCTGAACAGGCAAGAATGAGACAGAGAAGAGAAGGGGAGATCAGGAGGTGTCGGGGAGGAGCGGAGAGAGGGTGAGAAGAGGAAGGAGGGAAATGAAGGGATGAGTTTGTTGTTGTTTACAGAGAGGAGCAAAGAGCGATGTGCTGGAGCGTGATTGTAGCATAAATACATAATAAGGTAACATAAAGCTGAATTTAATTAACATTCAAATAATCTGCACTTTCATATGGCTGTTATTACTATAGGGATATTTAATTAGCATTTAACACACATGTGCATACACACACACACACACACACTCACAGTCAGAGTTAGCTTGATGTACAGTGCACCACAAACTAAGAAAGTACTGCAGCATTCATCAATAATGAAGTAGAGAGAATTCAGAAGACAACAGAACAAATGAACCATGCTGCTACAGTGAACAACGCAGACAAATGGTAGCATTACCTGTGTGTGTGTGTGTGTGTGTGTGTGCGCATTCATAGAAAGCTGAAAAATGACAGAACCCACCAACAAATGGTTGTCAAACTCCTAAAAAATAGCCAGTCCCCCTTTCACCTTTTAGCTGGAACAGCTTCAGTTCTTCAACAAGAGGAGGGGGAACACTGAGCAAGTAAAGATCATTAGAACGACACCATTGTTTTTAACTGCAGCAAACGTGGAACACTGTCATGGAGTTGTCATGAAGATGTACAATCAAATGTAGAATAAACACTCTACATTTGTCAACAAGTTATTCGAATGAGGTTTCAGTCCAATAACGTTGAATGATCCCAATTTGTCGACATTGTGCGTCGATCGCTGCCGATTGGCTTATTGAAGTCACAACCCCAACCTCCGGCAGATGAGTAAGTGGGACATGGATCAGTCAAAGAGTAAACAAATAGATAAATACAGGAATAGTATGCAGGATTTTCCTTTAATGAAAGCAGAAAATCTGCAGTGTGTGTGTGTGTGTGTGTGTGTGTATGAGTGTATGAGTTTGTGTGTGTATGTGTGTGTGTAGAGTACAGCAGAGTCCATGTTCACATATGAGCAGGCGTTCCACTGTTCAATGGTGTCAGGAAAGCCCTTTTCCACCCACATCCACTGCCTGCTACAATCCATTAGAAAGAGCAGTGTACACACACACACACACACACACACACTGTATAACTACTGCTGCTTTGAATAATGAAACAAGACCCACTTGATATGGCTTTATGAATATTACATAAATAATCTGACATTAATGGTCTTTCCTCCCATGTGATCCCGCCTCCTTGTTTGTTCTGAGCAGTCACACAAACAACACAAAGTCCTGAAAAGTACAACAACAAAGCATAGTGTGTGTGTGTGTGTGTGTGTGTGTGTGTGTGTTAAAAGGAGAAACGTGAGTAAAGTTCAGTGTTGGTTCTGTATCCGTGCGTTTATCAGGAACATTTGCAGGGGGACATGGAATGTTTTGTATCATACTTGCCCTCTGCCTCCTACAGGTGTCGGTTGTTCTGCTGCGTCACCATGAACACAGACCTCACAGCTGTTACAACAAGGGGAAAACCCTTTGTGCTTTGCCTACTCAGTGAGTGTGCGTGTGCGTGTGCGTGTGTGTGTATGTGTGTGCAAGCGTGCGCGTGTGTTTGCTTGTGTAATGAGGCTGTTGGATTCGGGGAAAGCCCAAAGGCTAACCTCCACCTACTCACTTTATCTGTGCACCTCTAAGTTCATCTCTCTCTCGCTCTCTCTCTCTCTCTCTCTCTCTCTCTCCCTCCCTCTCGTTCCCTCCCTCTCTTCCTCTCTCTGTGTCGCTGTTCTCCCTGGAATTCTATTTGCCGGTAGCAGAGTGATGGCGCTCTGGACCTCGAACCCACCCCTTTTCTTTCTGTTTCAGTTTCTCATCCTCAGCCCTTTTCTCAAACTGCATGTTGGGGTTTGTATAGATTTTATATTTTCAGCCTCGGTTCCTTTCTCTACTCTTCTCTGTCCTGCAAACCATGAAGAGGACAAGACGAGACCTGGGTTCTGTCACCTTACGGACCCCTTTTTTCCACTGGACTGTCTTTAGTTGACATTCGCTCGTGGGTCAAATGACTCTGCATCCAATACAGCTTTAAATCCGCTTCAGCCATGATCGTCTTTGCGTGTGTGTGTGTGTGTGTGTGTGTGTGGGAGACCATGTTTTCTAACATGAGCGCAGGAGTTTTCCAACGAAGCTGATCAGAAACACCTTTGGTAACATAAACATGCATAATCACATAAAACCTTGTATTTCTACTTTGCACATGTTATCCAAACCAAACCCAGGCCCGTGCCTCAGTATCAGCCACCCAGTAACATGGCCGTTCATTTTCTGCCCTCTCTCTGTAAACATAAACCCAAGCTCCTCGGAAACCGAAGGAGATGCTCGGCGTGCAGTGACTTTGGAGACCTTGAGACAAAGCAACAGTTATTTCTAACACACTGTGGCACAGCTTCTCGTGTTTCAGGCACTTTATGTGTGTTTATACTGTCAGCTGGAAATAGACACAGTCCCTGTTGTTTAAGATCGATTCACTTTCTCTCATCTTAAATCTAATGTCATTCAAATCAGCCACATGTGCTGATTCGGAAGATCTTCATTTGAGGATAATTGTATTGCCTTTCTTTGAAGATATCATCCTCATTCATTAGGGCAACTTCCTTGACCCTGTGTAGCATCACCCTCGCACCTGATTTGAACTCAATTACGTGCAAAATTAAAGAGTGTCCCGTCGTCGCCCTCTGTGCTACCTTGAGTGTATTAGTGCTAATTAGCATGTTTGCATACTATGATGCTAAATTGGATTCGAGATTCATATGGTCATCTTTCATCGTTTGTATACACAGGTTGTGATCCTCATTACACTGACTCAACTTTGTGCCCTATCAGCTGTGTCTCCTCCTTCTCCCCCCCTCTTTGAAAATGTCTGTGTCCTGTCAAGAAAAGGCAAAGCCAAGGAAAAGCCAGTACATATTTGTTTTATATAACCGGTTGTGAGTCAACCCCTCGGGATCTTAATTGGCCCTGAAAAATCTCACATGGGTTGATCCATTTGATCATGAAAGCAACACATGATAAAAGTATATTTATCTATGAAAGTAAAAAAACAACAACACAATTTGGCCCCTTCAACCAACATCTGAGTCAGCTCTTTTGTGGTGATGAGATTTCTGTCCAACCTGCATCTGTACATCTGTAATCATCGTAACAGGAAGAGTCAGCGTGCCAATGTGACACCCGCTGCGGGAAAAAGCCGCATAGAGAGACCCTGCGGAGGAGCCGCACACCCCCATGTCATATGACGGCGCTCACGCCATTTGTTTCTGAATTTATTTCCGCCATTATTGACTCATCCGACGTCTGCCTGTGTGCAGAGTGATACAGGAGACACTGTGTGTGTGTGTGTGTGTGGGTGAGGTAATAAGTAGAGCCTGTAAGTAGCAGAGTGGTGGGAGGAAAGGTACTGGCTGTTATTGGATGTAGAGTGGGAGGCAGGCAGGCAGAAGCAGGGCTCCCCTGGTTACTGTTGCTCTGTGGGTGGCTTCCAGCAGCCAGGCTCTCCTCATGACACTGTCACCGGGCTGAGGGGGCGACAGACGGGACTACCTCCCTCCCATTCTCCCTCTCCTCGCCTCATTCTCCACGCCCCCTTCCTGCGCCTACACCATCTTTCACATCGGCCCCTGCATCTCGCCATCCCTCCACTTTGTTTCTTTTATGGGTTTTTCTCCGTCTTCCTCCCACGCTGCGCCAACACCCCCCCACGCACACACACACACACACCTATTCTGGTCTTGAATGGAGATTTTCAAAACGCCGCAGTGGTCCGAGGAAAGACCTTTCCTCCGACGCCCCGGCCGCAGCCTCCACCCACCGGTCTGACCCCATGCTCTCCTCTACCTGTCACTCTCCTCCATGGTGACTCCCTCTTCCCTGCAGCTCCCTTGTTCACATCGACCCCACCGCACACTAACAGCCCTGGTTCACACACACTCTGCCACACACTAACGTCTTCTTTTATCACGGAGTTATCACTGTTTTCATCTCGCTCTGCTTTGTTTCTTTTTGCCCAATTACTTCATGCCTGTGTTCTGAGTTTTTGTTGCCATCATTGCTGATATGTGTGTGTGAGAGAGAGAGAGAGAGAGAGAGAGAGAGAGAGAGAGAGAGATGTGTGTGTGTGTGTGTGTGTGTGTGGTCAGCTGTTCTTGGTGCTACAGCTGATGTCAGATTGGACAGTCTCAAAGCAATAAGGCAGTAATCTGTTAAAGGCCCGGGGGCTTTTAAGTCCACATACTCTCTCATCTTGCTCCTCACCTCCCTTTACCCCCCTCCCCCTGTCTCACCTTTTGAAAGAGAGAACATATTACCTCTAAATGGATCTTTTGGTGCAGCAATGGCCTCCTAGCGCGCACACACACACACACTCACACACACACACACACAGACATGCATGTGTGTGTGTGTGTGTGCAGACACGCACAAGAAGTGCATATGCGCACACTCACACGCCTCTGGACGTTTCTCTGCACCCACCATCTTTATGAAGCTGAGATTTATCCCACCATAGGTAATCATAACTTGCCGTACCTGGGACTCATACAAATACACTTTGGCCTCTTTTCTCTTATAATGTGTATACAATGATCTAATGTAGAGGCTACAGGCCAGGGCTTGATAGTCCTGAAACCAGCGGGGAGTTGGTCTCCTGACCGTGTCACATTTTTTTGGAAGGCACGAGCAGCGCGGGCGAAGCAGTGCAACTGAAGGATACTTTCCTCCTGTTTCTGTGTGTTTACACTAAGGAGCAGCTTCGGAGCACAGAAGCATTAAAACCATGTCTTCGTAGCGCGGCGCACAAAAATAGAAGCACGCAATGTTGTCTGATACAAAATGTGCACTCGGGGTGAGCGGGAGAGCAGCGCCGGCAGACAGACAGGAGAGGGAGCTTCCCCCAAGCTAGCACTTATATAACAATATGTCTAGGATATACGGCACACAGAGGATGCATACTGTTGTCGGTCAACAGTAGAGTCATTTAATACAGGCCTGTAGGAGCATGATGTGCTGATGTGCATATGCATCCCACAATATTTTCCACTGCCTCAAAGTTTACGAGAAACTTCTGCTGATAGCACTTCTATGAAAGTTTGTGTCTGGTGCTCAGCTGCCACAACTGCACCAACTCGGAACAGGCCCGAGCCGCGCGCTCAGACTTTCTTTGGATCCCGAGCTGTCTCTATAGCAACCACTGTAGGCAGTTGCTGTGGTAATCACTGGCTGTTCCTGCCCCTGGCAACTTAATGCGTTTGAAGTTGTCCCAGAGGTGCTCTGCTGAAGGGGTTAACGTCAGCGCTCCCCTGATACGCGTGCATGTCTGCACGCTTATTTGTCTCTTTGATGTTTTCTAGTGGAGAGGTTATCTGGCACGCGGCTCTATCTGGAAGTGTTTGGAGTGCGCAAGCGGCAGGTCGCCGCGTGACATTGATGCTAAAGCCAAAAGAATAGGTCAATGTGTCTGCTGGTTTGCGGATGCGCTACACAAACGAGATGCCCAGCGTTCGGCGCGGCGCGGCGCCCTGGGGGTACAGGGGTGTCACAAGCCATTAGCCAAAGAGAGTCAACGGGCGCTGACACCAGTCAGAATGGCAGATGTCCACGCGACCAGGCAGGGTGGCACATGAGGGCACGGGACAGGCCAGGACTGGCTTGTAGAGGCTGTCCCCCCCGGACATGGCAGGAAGCAGACAGAGGCGTTTCTAACATGGGCAGCGCGCCGGAGCCACCGACGGCTCCACCTCTCATAAACTCGGAGCCACATTAACAGCTGACAGGATTGATTATGAACTGATGCGGTGACCTGATGAACTCGTGCGCATTTGTATTTTTGTAAAGATCCTGCAAAAGTGAAGCCGTTGGCGGCCATTTGAAATGAAATCCGAGTGCAGGCGTCCTGTGATGTTTGCATTTCACAGGTGATAAGCGACAGCTCAGATTTGTGATGCTATAGGGCCACATCAGCTTCATGAGGGCTGTGGAGTGGAGATGCTGGGGTTGGTTGGTTGTCTAAAAGGACTGCGTGTCCAGCAGTGGAGCAGCACTGTGGTTCCTGGTGTGACGGTTGTATTTCCCCAAACAATGCTCAAGGTTCAATCACCATCCCTATGATATGGTATACAGCTTTACAACCTCTGATCCTGCGATGACAATAAAAGCCTTCATAAATAAATGAATGGATTCCGTCAACAAGAAATGCAATGAGGGCGTTCCGCTTTGAAATAGGAATTGAAAGTGATGTTGATATCTTTGAATAATGATAATGATGTGTGTGTGGTGCATGGAGGCAATGCGAGGGGGACATCTACTGTATTCTCGAGAATTGTTGCTCAACTGCAGTATTGAATGAGTGGCCCAAAGCCATTGTGGAACACACAATCTATGATCATGTTATCATAATCTGTGTTAGAGGACTTATCATTCTGGGCCCCTCTGACATTCACGGTGGCCCAGGCTTTTAGAGTTTCAGTGTTCAGGTCAGGGCTGGTGCAACCGGCAGAGGCAGGACGTTAACTCTCCTGCAGGATCCAATACTATACCCACTACTCGAGTCGGCGCTTATCACCAAAAGTTCTCTTGACAGCCCCATCTGTGTCCTCTTTCCACGTGGCTCTGCTTTGTACTTGTCACAAGTTAGAAACATCTTCAGCCACCAGACTGTCTGCAGAATGTATAGAGGGGGGACCGGCTGGAAAAGTCAAGAGTCTGAAGGCTCTTTTCAGGTGCGTCATGTCTGAAAACATCTTCAGCGAGCCAGCGGTCCTCAAAAGGATAGAATTACAATGGTGAGTGTAAGTGTGTGAGCGAGTGACAGAGAAAGAGGCAGTGTGTGTAGGAGGAGTGTCTGATTCTGCCCAGGCCCGTCAGGGCCTCCTGACGGCAGGAGCAATTTGGGTTTTTTCTCTCCAAAAACAGATGCAGGTATTAAACACACCATCACGATGCTGTCAATCTCCGCTCCAGAACAGCACCTACTAGTGGCTGAAGCCTTTACCCGGAGAAGTCATCCTCAGAAGTCAGCGTGTAGTTCCTTCTGTCGGGATCAGTTCATCGCGAGCTGATCACTTTTCCGGTTGCACACTTCAGTGGTTACATCCTTTTAAACTTGATGTAAGAAACTACACAGACTCGCCCTTTATTACATGTCCTCACTTATGTCCCCTGCCCACGGTGACATTTAATTCCTGACCATCCTAAAATCCACTTTTCCTGTTCTGTCATTGAGTCGCTTGTCTATTAAAAATACAGGTTCCGGTTTTCAGGTTTGTTTTTTTTTATACTGTAAGAAGCTTAAAAATGAGATTCATGAGATTCCCTCGATTACTCCGAGGACATTTTTAGAATCAGGGGGAGAAAGAAGGTGAGGAATTAATGTTGTGTGAATGAAATAGTTCCTTTGTGATGTATAACGGGTATCTGCCATCCCACTCAGTGCAGTACACTGAATTGTTCCCTCGATTGTTCTTAAATGTTTTTAAAGTCTTTGTGGGGCACAACAGATGCACGTGAGCATCTGTGGATTGACAGGATCGACGGCGATGTGTGTGTGTGTGTGTGTGTGTGTGTGTGTGTGTGTGTGTGTGTGTGTGTGTAACTGACAGTTTAGTGGAGTGCTTCATGAATAAAGGATCCGTTTAAGATCAAACGTGCGCAAACTTCCACTCTGCTGACAGTCTCTTCAAAGACCCTGACACAGAGACAAGGCGGTAGAACAGCGTAACAACAGATGACATTTCTTATTCCATATTGTTTCCTGGTTTCAATTATACATCTATACGTGAGTATCATGCTGGTATCATCTGGAGTGATTGGCTCATGAAACAAGTCTAATCTGCTAATACCGAATGAAGAAAGCCCATCATCTCGCCAAGACTGAGCCTTCCTCCAACCCCCCCCCCCCCCCCCCCCCCCCCCCCCCTCGTTTTTTTGTTTTCACCCAGGATGGAAATAGCAACACATGGGCCACTGCTTGTCTTTAAAATGGCATACAGCTAATCCTGTGTGAAGCTGGAGGGATCTCTTCAGCTACTCTTGTCACTGCTGATTTGTCAACAACAATCTTTTCATTTCCTCTGTAAGCTGAGACCATCATGTCTGCGCGATGATATCACGCAGATGAAGTCGGATCCGGGTGGGGGTGCGTTCAAAACACGGAGCTGCCGCTCTGCCCACCGCGCCGGCGAAACCTTTGTCGCTGTGTGAACGGTTTTTAAAAAGCTCGACAGTTTTAACAAACCAACCAACCAGCAAAACGCACCGCTGCTGACTTAACTGTAGTGTTTCTGAGGACACCGAGAGGAAAAGGCACACGTAGGACCTGCAGAGCAGCCATTTAATCATGCAATTGTTTGAAATGCAGGGACAAGTGTTGAGGGTAATTAAAGATACCGAGCGTGGACGCCTGTGTGGCGAATGTGCAGCTCTGAGCAAAAGAAGCAAACAACAATTAAAAAAACCTCAATAGGAACACCGAGCTTAAAGGGAGCAATCATGTCCGAGATGTTGGGCCCAAAATGAGGATGTTGTTTTCTCTCTTCTCTTCTGTCAATCTCCGCCAGAAAGCGATTTCCTCCTGAAGAGTGGCGGCCAGGGCTAAAAGCATGTTTTAATAAGCGCACTGACACATCCATCTTTGTTTCTGAGAGATAAGTCACAACGAGCGCACAGCAAAGCATCTGGGGCGAGCTGGAAGGGTGCCCATTGCTGCGTATCAAGCGAATGTGCTTAGGCGCACAAAAACACACACACACACACTTACATTCAGACACACACACACACACACACACATACATACATACATACAGAGGAGCTGTCACCCTAACTTAAATCCTATTTATCACCAAACCAATGGAATTCTTCCTTGGAGCCGAAGGTGGTTGGCATGTTCACTTTATGCCTCCTCGGAGATTAGTGAATTCAGCCCTGCTCTGTTCCCACTGTGTCTCCTTTTAAGTCTTCCCTCTTATACTCCCCCTTCTCTTCTTCTTCTTCTTCTTCTTCTTCTTCTTCTTCTTCTTCTTCTTCTTCTTCTTCTTCTTCACCACGTCGTTGCTCTGCATTAAATGTGCTTTTATTTGTTTGTATTTATTTATTTATTTAGGTGTTGTTGTTTCGTTTTTTTTCATCTGGGAGTAAAGGGAGTGAAGTCTCAGATACCTGGGACTTGCAGCAGGCTGGGGCTGGCAGCTGCGTGTGTGATTGAGGAGCGCGACAGAAATGTCCTCATTAGGTCTCCACAAATGCGATGAAGAGAGGCATGGTGCGTGTGGGGGGGAGGAGGAGGTGGTGAGGTGGGGGGGGGGGGGGGGGGGGGGGAAGAAGGTAGAAGGCAAAGGGAGAGAGGGGAGAGGAGTTTGCGAGCTTGTGACATTCGCCACCTTTTATCTGCGGCGTCTCAGGGTTTCAAATTCTGTGTGCTCTTAAAGATATTCATGCACAAGTGTGCACGTGCGCGCATGCACACGCACACACACACACACACACACACACACACGCACACAAGCTGCAAAATGAACTGGAGTCGCTCTATGTCATTATTATACACTATTAATTAAAGAGGAATAATAGAATCCAGATGAACTTGTGCTCAGCCTAATTATCATATCTTTGATACTAAACTGTGCAGAAAAGAGAAAGAGAGGACGGGGGGACGAAGGCGGCGGCGGGGGGGGGGGGGGTGAGAGTGATGAGCGGGGAGGTTCAGACTGGGACTTGGGACTTAGGGAGTGAAACTCGGCGAGAGGAGAATCTCCCGCTGCATCCCAATATGGCACCAGTAACCCTTCCTTGAAATCAAAGCTCCATTTCTTAATTAAAGAATGAAATGAGACACACACACACACACACACACACGCACAGGAAGAGGGAGATAAAGAAAGAGACGGACCACAGGGAGGAATAAGGGCGCGAGGAAATGAAGAGATGGAAGAACAGGGGGTAACAGTGGGGGGTAACGGGGTGGGGGGAACCTTTTGCTCAGGGGAGAAACGGCAACAACAAACAAACAACAATCCTGTGTTTTATCTGTCTGCCTCTGCTCCTGGTCTCGAGTGATCTCTGAACCCCGTGCTTCCACGCCAACTCCCCTGTTGCCTTGTTTACATGTTGCCGCGTTGGTAGCGCGCTGATCATGAACATCATTACGTGTCTGTGATGCGGCATCACAGAGTCACAAATCAACTCTCCTTCCATCTCCACTCCCGGTTTAATGATCAGATCAACTTCGCAGCCTCTTTTTGTCAAACTCTCTCTTCTCCCCTTCTGTTTTGCTCGTTGTCATTAAAGCGGCGGGAAAATGCACCTGTTTGTTGTCGACGCGGCGGATGCGACAAACCGCTCGCGCGGTGCTGGCGGCGGCGGCGGCGGCGGCGGCGCCTCGAGCGAGACTCATTGGAGGGAGAGCGACGGGGCCGGACGCGAGGGGGAGCGACAACGGGGCAATCGGCGGCGGCTTTCAGGCACGGGACTCAGCAATAAATGATGTGAATAAGTCAAGCACGGGCAAGACGGGGAGATGGAGATGTGGAGAGAGAAAAGTCAAAGAGACAGGGGAGAGGGAGAGAGCGATAGGGAGAGAGAGAGGGAGAGAGAGAGAGAGAGAGAGGGGGAGAGGGAAGGAGCAAGTGGTGGCACAGCTGAGGTTGACACTAATGAGGAGCCTTTGTGATGGGACCTGACAGAGGAGAAGAAAGTAGAATCCCCCGACACCAATGCTCCACAACACTCCTCCGCTTAATTGGGAGAGCCAGAGCCCACAACGAGTGTGTGTGTGTGTGTGTGTCTGTGTGTGTGTGATAAAGAGTGTGTATCTGTTTTAGGAGTAAGTGAATGTAAGACAAAGTAGACTTATACAGTATGTACACACTTAATTAAGCCTACATATTGTATGTTGTCACGTAGTTGTATGTAATAGTGCCAGTGTAGGTATTCACAGCTCTCTCCGTGTTCTCGCTGGATTTTCACACTTTCGGGTCCGGAATTTCACGCTTTTAGTTGATGTTGGCAAAGACGCGCAGCTCCGAGCCTTGCGTGCACGCAAGCCCGTGGCTTTGAGGTTCACACGTCCGGTGTCTGCCATCTTCTCACATTCTTTGAAAGTGTCAGGAATCCAATGTAATAAGCCCACCCTTCGCTGCGTCTCGCAGCCGCTGCGAACGCACGGGAGCCGCGCTCCCGCTCCGCCCGTACCGGGGACTGCGGCTCGAGGTTGCGTTGGGGCTGGTGTGCGCGCGCACGCATTGTGCACGTGCGAGCACTTCCGACGTGCACTCGTGTGCGGACGCGAGTGGGGACACTCGCTCGCTGCCCGCGGTGCGGCCTCCCATCTTTGACTCCGAATCAATCATTTTTAATTTATCAGGGGGGATTTGTGTCATGGAGGCTGATGCCAACTCCAATAAGGGGGGTGAGAAAAAAAACAACAACACAACAGCAGTGAAAAAGCCAGAGCAAATCCCTGCTCTGATGCGATTATAACACACAACCAAATCAGGGCTGACTTGAATAGACACAGAACACAAAATCATATTAAGGCAAATTCGATGTGCATGGAATTACTTTGCTCTCAATCTTTCCTCTCTCTGCTCCTCCTCTTCCTCATCCTCTCTTTCACTGTCTTCCTCCATTCCTTCCCGTCCCTCACCTCCCGATTCGGCAGCGCCAGTGACCTGAAACGTTTGTTGCCGTGTGACTTGTAGCGTCTCTTGCTCTCCTCTGAGTCGATGGTCCGTTTCCCGCTGCCACGCATCCTCTCCCCGAGAGCAAACTCTGCCAGCTCGTGTCACAGGTAACGACCGGGGCGGATGGAGGCTGGACACCATATCATTTTCAATAATACCTCCGACAGACAGCAATCTCTGAAATGTTGCCGCAGCAAACGCGCAGAAAGCTCTTGTTCAATAATGTTTGATTTTAATCACAAAATCGCTGCGATGGAAGCACGGGGTGGGGTGGGGGGGGGGGCATGGCGATCAGCCAGGGAGGTGAATGGTGAGAGGAAATGTGGGGTATAGAGAAGGGAGGGCAGGGGAACTACAGTATGGGGAGAGAGAGAGAGAGAGCGAGAGCGGGCGAACGAGAAGAAGCTGAAGAGATAGATGGAGTAGGGTTGTTATGTCAGAGGCAGTCGAGCTGCTCTCATCTTGCCATTATCTCAAGCACCCTCACATTACCATAATAATGGCTTTTAACCAAATGTAGCACTCTCTAACGCAGCACAGGCAGAAACTGTTTTAACCAAATGAGAGACACTCAACGGCCGGCGGAATCAGAGGGGGCTCCGACGTTAACATCACCGGAGACTGACGAGTGCCGTGTGGAAGTCATGTGTGGGCTTGAGTGGGAGTTTCAGGCTGGATATAGTTGCCTGATGTGGTCTTGATTATACACATAATGTACAAAGATCATTTTATGTGTCGTACACGCTCCCTCAGATACACACTGCGGCTTGAATCGAGTGTTTTTCCTCTGTGTGTGTGTGTGTGTGTGTGTGTGCGTGCGCGCGTTCGCAGCCATGCTGCATGTGTCGGAATATGAGCGCACGTGACTGTGAGTCAGTGTCGAGCTCCAGGTCTGGCCAGGTACTCTGTGTGTGTTTCCCCCTGTCCAGATGGCCTCGCCGCAGGCCTGGGCTGTGGCACAGGGTGTCCTCCTGCCCTCCCGCCCAGCCAGCGCAGAAGGTCGACTCGACCGCGCCGCCCGCCCGCCCGCCCGCCCTGCGCCGCCGCCATCCAGACCGCCAGCCCCACGCCAGAGGACGGGCGAGAGCCAGAAAAGAGTATCGAAAGCCAGTCCCTGCCATCTATGTCACGGAGCGGGTCGTATGCATACGAGAGTAACGACCTTCCCCTCAGACAGACCACAATAACGCTGATGCACATTTTATTTTCCCGTCCTCGCTTCCCTCCCACATGCACGGATCTGTCTCGTCCTTTGTGCCTCGCTGCCGCCTCGCGCCGCTCCTCTCTTCCTTCGCAGTGTATTGTCACGTAAGGAATAACGTTTGAGTTATTGTGCTAGCGCGTGTGTGCAGGCTGCGGTGCCAGGAGGGTGTGGAGACCCACAGATGGCCGGGGTGGTTCCCACTCAGTGAGATCTGGTTGCGAGCCCATGCTCAGATTAGTGGGCTTCACTCGTGAAGCAGCCACCCGCAGGTTTGTGGGCAGACCTGGATCTGACACCGAGGTTTTGTTTGGTTACGGCGCAACACTCCTCAGTGATGTCGCATCGTTTCCGTCGGCCCTTGAATAGAGAGAAGCAACTTCCCTCTTCACCTGACGGTCGTAGTTTCACACCCGGCAGAGGAGATTGTTTATTTGGATTAATTTTTAATTGCGGAACATCAACGAGGGTGCAGAAATACGTTTGCGTACAAGTCTGTGTAGCAATCCCGGGGCCTGTCCAGGCCCCTTAGAGCTCAGAGACAGTGCAGTCCCTTGATAATTCTTCTCACTACGATGGGAAACCGAAGGCAATTCTCCTGCCACTACGATAAACACAACAAACACACACACACACAAACCGTGGGTCCACGGAAACGCCAAGAGGTTCAAGAACTTTGGATAAATAATGTAACGAAGGAAAAGTTTCATTGAGTGTGTATGTATATAGCTGGTATAGAGCTGTGTTGCCCCATTGAGCAGCCGGGGTTGTCTTGTCGTTGTTGGACCCCCGCGTGGTCTTTAAAGGTGCAGTGTGCACGTTTTGTCGACGTCCAGGAGTGAAGTTGCATGTTGTATCCATCACCTCACCCTCACCCTGCTGAGCCTGCAGGAGAACCTATGGTCGACTTCAGTTGGCTTTAAAACTCAAAAGATGTTTGTACGTCCACTCTGGGCTACTGTTAAAAAAAAAAAAATATGGCGGCCCCCATAGAGAGGACCCTCTCCTCGTGTAAGTAAACATGAACGGGCTCATTTAAGGGGAATGGAGGAAAACAATTCATTCAGGTGCTTATACATTCATTCAAAATGTCGTTTTTTTTATTTGTCTTGTAATATTTTGAAAAGTGACCAAAATGACAGAAATCGCACACGATGCACCTTTAAGAGAATCCACTGGAGCTAAAGTCTCGTCCGACGTAAGTGAGCAGCTGAACGTGCTGAACGGTCGTGGTGGGAGTCACTGGAGTTGTCGTGGGGCTGTGTGTCGCACATTCCCACAGATTGAACCCACAGCTCGTTATCACAGATTCTGTCGACTCTGTCTGTTTACGAGGAAGTTCACGTCATTGACACAAGACGCGCGCGCGCACACACGCACACATGTATGACCACGTGCACAGAACCACATGCACTCTCGCTTCAAACCAGCCTAATGAATTAATTACAATCGCAGCCAGTGTGTTTGTGTGTACATGGGTGCTAATGGGAAGTGACAGGGGCTGCAGCGATGTACTCATCACTCCAGGCTTCCTGTCTCTCCACCCCCCCCCCCCCCCCCCCCCCCCCCCCCCCCCCCCCCCCCCCACCCCCCCACCCCCTCCACCCCAGCCCACCACACACCCCCAATCACCCAGCTCTGCTTGACATTTCTATCTTTGTAGTGTGGTCACCTGTCAGTCTTTGGCCTGCCCGCCCGCTCATCATTCGTACTGACACAATTGCCCGAGCATGAACACACACAAATGCGTTCAGGCAGCCCACGCACACGTACGCTCGCACATCTGCCCTCACCTAGTAATTACACACGTGTGCAGCTAATGGGGAGAACCAAAATGCAGCGCTGCTGTAACTGCCGTGACACGCGCGTTGTGCGTTGAGGAAAGCAAGATCTGCTCACGCGCTGCGACGGGATCAATTCTCCGCCAGGATGATCACGAAGAGTTCACAGCCGCATCCAGGTCCCGTTCAAATCCTTCTGATCGGAGTCTCCATTGTTACCCTTCACAGGGATGTAAACATTGTAAATAGAATTATGATGATTATGCGCATGCATCTGGTTTATCCAAGAATAGACCACTCTGACTTGTGAAGCTGTGGTGGAATGTGCACAAGACACTTTCAAAATAAGAGCCACTGTCAGGCAGAGCTGACTGTTGATGGTGGTGAGACCAGCCCTTTTTACAAGTGGCTCGTAGTTTTCCTTGATTTGGATTTGATGCATGAATAATGAGGAATGTGGTGTGAGAGCTCGTGAGAGAGGGTGGCAGTTGTGGACGTTCTTTCGAAATCTCTGCCACGTCTTTATCCATCACGGCCCTAAAGATGTTAACGAAGGACAGACGCGATCGTTTTCCACCGACCAGAATCAATTTGCGTATGTGTCACATCTCTCCGAGTCCGCCGCTTAATGTGTGGAGGTGGAGTATGGGGCCTTTGTTTTCTTGATGTGTCCCCGTGAAGGCAGATATGATTAGAATTGTGGAGAGTGCCCAGTGGATAGTCAAGTGAGAGCGATGTCCCCATAAGTCTGGCAGGACAAGTGTGTGCACATGCTGGCGCTGGGTTCAGGGACTCGAACATACCGCCGAATAAAATGATTCAAGCCTTCACAGCTCAAATATGTGGCATCTCACCTCATTCATTATGTAATGGGAGTAACAGCTCTGCTCGCTCCCTCCTCTCTCTGCTCTCCCCCCCCCTCCCCCCCTCTCCCCCTCCCCACCCGTCCTCCCCTCAGCCTTCACCTTCTGTTCACCACCTGTAAGGGAACACATTCTCTCCTCTCGCTGCATGACACTTCAATCTGTTCTACAGCCGAGAGAGGGATCCAGTGCAGCCACTCTATTGCTATTTTTCTGTCTTACAACATCCGCCCCCCCTCACCCCCCGCCCCCCACCACCTCACCCCTGCTCCCCCCGCGCCCCCCTCCCCACTCCAGCGGTTGCCTGCCGTCACGTGGCCGTCGGTGACTGACGTGCCTGGACGCCGCCTCGGGTCAAACCGAAAAGGTTAAAGGTCTGACATTTGAACGTAGAGCCAGCAGGGTGGATGTTCACAACCACGTGACGTCCTCCGTGCAAACACACACACACACACACACACACACACACACACACACACACACACACACACACACACACACACACACACACACACACACACACACACACACAGAGGCAGCAGGCGCTTCTGCATGTTGCCTTAACCGAGCACACGTACGTGTGTCCTTGACCTCACAGAGATATCTTCACTGTGTTTTGGTGAAAAGTCGACATGTTTTGTGGCTTTTATTCTGTCATCGTTTTATGATTCCTGTCATAGCAGAGTTATGAAATCACTGATAATCTGAGGTGTGTGTGTGTGTGTGTGTGTGTGTGTGATACAGATGCAGTAAGTGAAAATCATTCTCTCGCTCTAAGGTTATGGAGAGGTGGCAGCAGAGGGCTGCTGCTTCTTTCTCCTCACTAAAGATACAACTGATGACAATTTCATTAATCCCGTCAGTCCTCTCCCTCCATCTCTCTCTCTCTCTCTCTCTCTCTCTCTCTCTCTCTCTCAATCCCCCTTCTTTTTCCCGCTCCTTTTATAGATGAAAGGCTTCCACTTTTTCTGTCAATGGCCCGCAGCCATCTGAATTAAACATTGATTTTATCGGAAGTTTAGTCACTGCGTCCGTGACGATTCGCCCCCTCCTCCGAAGCCACGTGCGCGCGCCTCATCGCAGAGGAACCCGTCGCCAAGGAGAGAGGGATGAAGGAGATGAGAGAGGGAGCAAAGGGAGTTGGAACAGAGGAGACGAGGATGTGGCGGCGATGGTTTGGAGAGGACGGGCGTTAAAACGAGGGAGAGGAGAGAGACGGGCACGGGGGGGCGCCGAGCGGGGAGACGAGGCGAACACGGGGGGATGAGAAGAAAGAACGAGGGATTCGGCGAGCGGCAATTAAGAGGGGAAGGAGGAAGAGGAAGAAAGACTCGGCGGTGGATGAGGCAGGGCTCACACGGAATAGAAAGGGGAAGGAGTTTTTTGAAGTGCGATGTTCAAATCTCTCTTTTGTTCCCATCATTGTCCAACACCTGCCACAGCTCATCTCCTCCCGCTCCCGTCCGCCCTCGCTCCAAACACACACCAGCGCTAATCATCAAGGCC
>JAFBJT010108407.1:65504-90849 GCA_016785325.1 Chascanopsetta lugubris
TAAAAAAAAAAAAAAAAAAAAAAAAAAAAAAGAATATTTTCGTGGTCACGAGCTCAAAGACGCCCTGTTGTGTTGGCGGCGTCAGGAGATGGAGGTCAGGACGGGGTCAGGCCGAGTTTAGAACAGAGCCGGATCTTATGAGACACCAGGAAGTGGTCACCTCAGTCCACAGCTGCACAGTCGATCGATTGATCCGCCGATCACCCCGTGTGTCTGACTGAACCCTCTCACCCCCCCCCCCCCCCCCCCCCCCCCCCATCCCGTCTCTCCGTCACGCAGGCACTAATCGCATCAGCCACGTCATCCAGGGGGCTCACGAGGGGAGCATCTTCGCCTTGTGCATGCTGAGGAGCGGCACCCTGGTATCCGGTGGGAAGGACCGCAGGCTGGTGTCGTGGGACAGCGGCTACCATCAGATACAGACAGTGGAGGTGAGGCAAAGTGCCATCAAAGGTTGATTTGTTTTGTTTGTTTGGTTTTTTTTGTAGAAAATCTACTCGCTTTCAGATCATCAGAATTTACAAACCTTCACATACTTTCAATTGTACATCAGGGAACTTCTTTTTTTTCCTAATCACTTCTTAACGACAATCAGTGACAGATGTGCTCTTTTACTGATATTTCATTTTGTATACATATGTTAAGTAGCTGTGGGTCTAGGTGTGTGTCTCACTCATGCCCTAAAACTTTACTTGCACCACATCGACCTACATCCCTTTAACATGCTTGGTTTCCATTCATCATGATATATACATTGATCTATTACAGCAGCAATCGTAGATTATTAATCCCTCATCCTTCCACAAAATCCTTGTGATAATCTGTCAGGTGGGGTTTGTCTCTGCATGTGTGGCTCCATCTTTGACGGTAGGTTTTCAGTCCCTGTTATTGTCTGCGGCAGCGCACTTTGCATTCTGACCACTGCACCACATCATACATATTACAGAGACATAACCAGATCTCCACTCTCAGTAAGCATTTTTATAATGATGAGCATTATGGATCCCTCGTGTCTTATTGGATAAAAGGAGACCACATGTAAACCACAGTCATTCTGGCATATCTGAGATTCCTCTTCTAATCAGGTGGTTTATTGATTCTTTCCCACAGGTGCCTGAGATATTTGGACCCATCAGGACCATAACGGAGGGCCGAGGGGAGACGGTGATCATCGGGACCACCAAGAACTTTGTCCTGCAGGGCAGCTTGGATGGAGAGTTCATCCCCATCACACAGGTAGATGCGTCTGCAGAGTGTGGCCACAAATTGAAAAACTTTTTTTTAACATCGCACTAAACATAATAAGCTTTCCTTATAAAAGGTTTTTGTGTAGTTGCAGATGAAACAGATAAATAAAAAAATCTTTTTTTTAAACGTTCTTCTCATCTGCAGGGCCACACTGATGAGCTGTGGGGTTTGGCCGTTCACCCCTGGAAAAGTCACTTCCTCACGTGTGGTTATGACAGGCAGGTCAGCCTGTGGGACTCCAGCAACCATCAGCTTATCTGGACCAAGAACATGGAGGTAATGTTGGTCAACACTGCCCCCCTGGGGTCATATGTGAGAACTGCATAGCTCCCGACTAATACAACTGCAAGTGAATCAGATCAAATGTAGTTTCATCAGTCCTGATGTCATGAAGATGTCTCAGTGTGAAACAAGAATTCATTGTAAATCCTACAATGATCCACCATCTGTAATTCATTCCATCCCAGATACCATTGTTGAATCAAACATCTTTAATCTCTACCTGCTCTTTCAACAGGACACTGCCCAATCAGCAGGCTTCCACCCGTCGGGAGCGGTGGTTGCCATAGGAACACAAACTGGCAGGTACAGATCTCATCGCTGAGAAAAGCACTTAGGGTCCATTCACATCCACAGTTCAAGCCCAAAACTTTAAGAGGCAGATTGAAATGTGTTTGTGGTGGATGCAGGTGGCTGGTGCTGGACACGGACTCCAAGGATCTAGTGGCGGTGCACACAGACGGGAGCGAGCAGCTGTCAGTCATACGGTTTGGACCAGGTACGTTGAAAAACAATGACACAGCGTTTTCTTTTTTAAGTCAATTCCTACAAAGATTCAAGACGTGGAAGCCCAGTCATCATTGTGTCTTACTCCCCAAAATGTAGATGGAAACTTTCTGGCCATTGGTTCCCATGACAACTACATCTACATCTACGCCGTGGCAGAAAACGGGAGGAAGTACAGCCGAGTGGGGAAGTGCGCGGTGAGCATCTGTGTTTATAGTCTTTATTTTTAGTTCCTCCCGACATCAGCTTTTATAGTCCTCCTCGGCTCTATGTTGGGCTTGCACACTTTGTCCTTGGCGCGGGTCGGCGGAGCGGTTTGATGATGATAAACCACAACGCGCTGAGTCACACTCAGAGTCCATGTAAACATAATGACACCACGGTATGGAACTGTATCAGCACCTCAGGGATTATTTCTCCCGCTCTGCGAACAATGTGGTACGACCATGATGTGTGTCCACGAAGAGGACGCTGTTTTAACATGTCACCCCCCATTCCTACCTTCTCCCAGGGCCACTCCAGTTTCATCACCCACCTGGACTGGTCGGTGGACTCCCAGTATCTGGTGTCAAACTCAGGGGACTATGAGATACTGTACTGTGAGTGCGGCTTTTGTTTTTGTTTTTATTGTGACCGATGAAATCCATCCATTTGCTTGTCCTTTGAGGTTCCCAACTACAGTGACAGTCACAGGATCCTGAATTTGACTTTATGATGCGTGTGTTGTGCGGAGCTCAGCGCTTTCTGCTGCTCAACACTGCTTTTGGGTGTTTTCATTTTTAGACAGAATCTAAATAATTCTCGTGCAAAGCAGATACTACAACCAGGCCTTCATCTTTTGTATGCTGCAACTCTCTCTCTCTCCCTCTCTCCCTCTCCCTCTCTCTCTCTCTCTCTCTCTCTCACTCTCGCTTATCTAGACCTAGTTGCTCAATCCAAAATCAAAATGTATTTTAATATGAAACTGGTAAATAAAACAAAGAAATTGCCAAATATTCTGAACCAATGCTATTTTAGGAACACACGTCACCTCCGATACCCAGGTCTGAACAAAGCCTGATTGTCTTTGGTTTCCGTGTGCCCCCTCAGGGATTCCATCCGTGTGTAAACAGGTGGTGAGTGCGGAGACCACCCGCGACATCGAGTGGGCCACGTACAGCTGCACCCTGGGTTTCCAGGTCTTTGGTGAGGAGGAGCTCCACCCGCGTCTTCTCTCTGTATCTTCATGTCTTTACACTCTTTGGACTCTAAACTCCCACTTCCTCTTCCTCAGGGCTGTGGCCCGACGGCTCGGACGGCACCGACATCAACGCCGTCTGCAGGTCCAGTGACAAGAGCCTCATGGTCACTGGAGACGACTTTGGGAAGGTCCACCTCTTCTCGTACCCCTGTTCACAGTTCAGGGTAAGAATGTAAAAAAATATATATATATATATAAATGTATTTCCTTATAAATGTGTAGAATGCAGGATTTTTATATGTATGCCATGTTTATTTACTTATTTCCGTTTCCTCACAGGCTCCCAGTCATGTTTACAGCGGCCACAGCAGTCACGTGACCAATGTGAGCTTCCTGTTTGACGACAGCTACCTGGTGTCGACGGGAGGGAAGGACATGAGCGTGATGCAGTGGAGGATACTCTGAGCACAGGGACGGACAGAGTCGCACACTGTCAGATTGGAACTGCTGCTGGGGTTCCAGACCCGGCCGGACTGCACTTATAACTGAACTGAACCAAACTTCAATTAACTCAGATGCTTAAAAAATAAAAAATAAAAAGGCAGATCTGAGGTGACAGAGGAGGAAGTGAATCTCTCTCACATCCCACGTCACGAGATGAACAGGTAGAGGTGTCATGAACGGAGACTCGATTCCAAAACCCCCAAATATTTCTCCTTATCTTTAACCGTGTGTTCAAAAGATTTGCCGAGTCACCAGTTACGTCAAGAATCCGACGGATCGAATCCAACACAACCAAAGGCCGTGACTGCATTCAAACAGCTGTTCCCGATACCGCGCACACTCCCTCTACAGAAACTGGACTGAGTGGTGTTGGGGTCTTCCAGCTGAAGATTTGAGAGTTTCGGGAGAGAAGCTGTGCGAGAAACAGAAGGAACGTGGTGATTTTTCTAACGATTCAGTCTTTTATTTTGTTTTTTTAACAACTCAGGAAAGCGCTAGTGAAGCAGGATCCCTCCCCGTCATTCACACTGACCCAAACACATTTGACAAAAACAGGCACCGACCACGGATATGATCTGATTCCACTGTTTCTGAAGAGTCACTGATGAGAGGATGCATGCTGATTATTGTTATGGAATTGGAGTTGTTATCTAAATCAGTGGCTCTCAACTGGTCTCATTTCAGGACCCATTGTTACCCCTTAATGACGAGCCGTGACCCAAATCGAAGAAAATGTGTATTAAATGAAAAAATAGTGCAATTTGAGGTTTGTGCCTTCTTCTGTCCATAATATAAGAAAATCCATCATGTACTTTTGTTTGGCCGTGGTCAATTAGCATGTGTAAACAAACTTTGCTGGTTTTCTGCTATCTGTGAAATTGCAGGTGCCTATTAGCATTACAGGGCATCATCGCCACCTACTGTTAGGGAGTATGAATAGACGGCGCTCTGATGCCCAAAAAAATCCCCATCAAAGTAAAAGCACAGGATTTTTTCCTTTCCTTTTTTCCACTGAAAATGGGTCCGCGGCACACTTTTGGGTCGCGACCCACCAGTTGAGAATCACTGAACAAAACTCAAAGTAACAATCTTAAGTTTCCTGAACTTTTTCACAATGTTTATTCTTCCTGGTCTTAAAAAAATAACACATTTCCAAATATGAATTGATTATGTTGCAAATGGATCACTGCCAAGATCAGATCCTTTGAATCCTTTAACCCTAATAACCCCAATCCCTGGTTCTTACCAAAATTGTAGATATACTGAATTTAACAGAATGTGGGTGAACATGCAGGATTTCAAAGTCTTTTTTTGGATTGAGCTTTTTAATGTTTCCTGTGCTGTGAGCTGAGAGGAAGATCAGAATCAAACACGTGCAGGGTTTTTCAACGACATGAAGGATTTTTCAATTCTGCTTAGATCAGTGGATTAAGGATGAAGATGAGACCATCACACTGTAACTGTTCGTGGCTGCTGTTTTCCTTCTGTGCGGCACCATCAGTCATTAGCACCCATTCTTTTTATTTCCTATGTTTTCATTTCATTGCCCCAATGTCATAAACTCACTTCTTTGTCTGCTCTCAACCGTCTGCTCAGATGTGTGTCACGTCACATTCCCCTCAGAATGAGTCATGCTGCATGGTTTGCATTGGTTTTAATGGCATTCATCAGATTTCAGTGTGACTGTAATTGTTGCTGATTGGTTGTGAAAACATGTTAATTTTTTTTGTCTAATGAGGAAAAACCACACAAAAAAATCTGACTGCAGTGAAAGAAGTGGTCACTCCACAGAGTGAATGTAACAGACTGTTTTACCACTAAACACTCGGGGCTGCAGGAGAACATTAACATTCTGGCTGAAAGTAAATGCAACATGGAATTCATAGAGATGCTGTGTCTTATATTTCTCACTTTCTGATTTGAACTCCCTTCATAACTCCGCCCACTGAGATCTTGTTTTCATGTGTTTGTCTGAAAATGAACAAAAACTAATTGTTAAAAACAAACAAATTCCTGGTGGGTAGATGTGGCTCAGTGGTAGAGCGTATGCATCAAATACATGTGGTCATGGGTTCAATTCCCATGTTCAACGACGCCTCCTCATTAAGACTGTTACACTCTTGAATAGACCAATATGGAAACATTAGATTTGTGTATATTTATAATATATCCTGATGATGATATGTATACTACTCCATAGAAATATGGAATATTTTTCTTGTATTTCTATAAGCATAGATTATTTAGATAATTATGATCAATAGAATTGTAAAGGTCCAATATGTAAGATTTATGTCACAATATTTAAAAATACATGTAATGTAAAAATATGACATAGTTTTATGAGTGAATAATCACATAAATCAGGCCGCCACCATTTTTACAGTAGCCAAGAATGGACAAACGTAACAACTTTTGAGTTTTGAGTACAAATAAAGGGTGAGATGAGAGATGTGCAACTTCACCATTAGATGTCACTAAATCCTTCCAGATATATATATATTTTTTTTTAAGCAATACAGTGTCGCTTTAAACTTCTGTCCATCACATTTCTGGAAAATCATCAGCCCTGTATATGATCACAGGGTGGAGTAGTGGAGGCTGCATGTACACGTCTTGGCCGCAGGGGGGCAGAGTGGAGCTAGTGTAGTCCCTTCCCCTCCTCCTTCTCCACTCACTCGGCTATTAGCATTTCCCCCCAAATCTCTTCCCCTCCTCCTTCACCGCCTTACCATAACACTTCGGGATGAACGATGGCCTGAAGGAGGGGGCTACCGACCACCGTCACGACCGGCACCAGCAGCAGCAGCAGCAGCAGCAGCAGCAGCAGCACCGTATAACCGTCTTCTACCGAGCCCCGGCCGGGCATGGACCCGGGGAGACAGCGTGGACAGAGGAGGACAAAGCGGAGCCGAGACACCGCTTAGCGACACAGCAGCAGCAGCTGCAGCAGCAGCAGCAGTAGCAGCAGCAGCAGTAGCAGCAGCAGCAGCTAGCTAACACACAATAACACAGCGGGCACGCGCCAGCGGAGGCGACGGGACTATTCCAGCCTCTCACGCCGTCTCTGCGGACGTTCAAAGCGGACTCGCGGGTCCCGCTTCACCCGCTTCGTCGGAGCCACCAAGCAGCCGGGGGAGAAAATGAGGTAGGAGGCGGCGGCGTCGGTGGTCGCGTCGGTGGCGGCGGCACGCACACGCGTTTGTCGCGTCATAACAGAAGCCGCTCTCTTTTTCATCCATTCACCTCGCACCGTTACACAACTCATATATTTAGACACACGGAGGAACCACGGTTGTGTATGGGGTGTCATTTTTGTCCTTGTGTGATGGGGGGTGGGTTTACAGGGGAGGCCCAGGGGGGCCCAGGGGGGCCCAGCCAGCCACCCACCCACTCACCGGGCCTCATCCCCATCCCTCATCCGCTTCATGTTAACGGGGCTTTCTTCCACCACATCTTCCCCCTCTGTTGTTGGACCCGCCCATTGTGCTGGATGCGGTGATTTAACCCCTGTTGTCATGGAAACGTCAGCATCTCATATTAGAAGACCAGGTGGAACACAAAGAGGCTGTGTGGATGGAAGAGTGTGTGGATGTTCTTTGAGTGTGTGTAAATGTGTGAAGGGGGGGTGGGGGGTATTCTGGTGGTTGCCAGGCAGGTTATCATAGACACCCCCCCCCCCCCCCCCCCCCCCCCCCCCCCCCCCCCGTCCTCCCCCCCCCCACCCCCCCCCCTCCCACCCGCACCTACGCCTCCCCCTCCTTCAGCCCCCTCCTCACACACTCCTACGTAAAAGCCTGATCCATGACGGATCCATACATGCATGCTCAGCCTATAGACACTGTGCCAAAACCCTCAATCTGTATGACGTGTCTGTGTGTGTGTGTGTGTGTGTGTGTGTGTGTGTGTGTGTGTGTGTGTGTGTGTGCTCGTGCGCGTCTCCTCCACTTCTTCTTCTCCTGCATTAGCAGCAGAGATGACACACACTCTGAACTCTGCTCCATTTCTGATTCAGGCCTTTTAAATTCCCTCCTGTAGTTCGACTCCTCCAGAGCAGTGCCGCTGTGCCCTCCAGCCTCAGTTCCCCCTGACAGCTCAGCTCAGCCCCTCCACTCGCCCGCTCTCCTCTCCCCTCGCTGCTCCTGAGTGTTGCCACCACAGTTTGGCTGCAGGTGTGTGTGTGTGACTGCGAGCTCATGTGTGGATGTTGTGTCTCAGGCCTCGGAGAGCAAAAGGAGAACTAAGACACAACACCGGGAAAGTGCATGTTTAAAGGTCTCGTCTGCAGGATTTGTTGGTTAGTGTGTTGGCCAATAATACCAGCGTGACCTAGCGGGTCCACACCACATCAGAGTTCACATGCAAGTGAACCAAGATCCTGCCCCCCCCCCGTTTGTCCTTGGTTGTGCACCATGTGCACTGCTCGCAATACCGTAGGAAGGTTATGTTAATTGTCATAATGCTAACACTTCGAATGCCAACTCTTCAGCTGGCCAACTAGGCTACAAAACAACTCTTACCTGCCTAAAGGATGATGCCCAGAAATATCCAGCAGTTTGGACCTAAAATCGAACAGTTTATTCAATCGTAATGAAATACTGCTGCCCCCTGTGGCCTCTTGCAGTATGACAGGGTCGAGCCCCCTGGCATTGCTGCACTTGTCTGTGGTATGGAACCCAAAACGTGTTCTTCAAATACTGGTCTGGAACTGGCAAACTCAAGCGAGCTGGATAAAAGTATCGGGTCAGGCTGTAGCATTGATCACCAGAGCATTTGAACATCCTCCATTTTTATTAGAAAAACAATCAAAAACATTGCATCACTGACAGGACGAGATGACAGTGATCGGCCTCTGCTGGATCAGGAGACAAACTACCTCCGACAGCCCAGTGCTCAGCTAAACAGCATACGGTATATTGAATTTGAACATTGCAGACATATTGTCTTTGAACTTTCCTTCCCAAACCTCAATGTGTGTTCAGAGTCTGAATGATAAGTCGCAGCCCAAGTGCCTCGGCTTCCTCCCCTTGGATTCGCCCCTGTCTCTGAACACCTTCAATGAAGTATTTGTTCATACCACAGCGTGATCCGCATAGCTTCACTCTAACCCCGTGCTCTGCTCTCAGACAGTCACCATGTAAAATTCATATCTTCCAGTCCAGTTGGATGAGTGTGCGGCTGTGTGTGTGTGTGTGTGTGTGTGTGTGTGTGTTGCCTGTGGCCCCGTCCCGTCCTGTGCTGTGTGTTTTTGCCAGAGGCAGATCTGTTCTTTAACTCAGGGCCAGAGGGGAAGTCTTAAATCTCTACAAAGCAGCAACATGGTGACCGGGCTCCTCTTCATCTGCCTCATCCTCCTCAGTGTAAAGAAAGAAGAGGAGGATAAGAGTGAATTCAATGAGAGCATTTGTGCAGCATCACTGGTTCTTTTGTAGCGTAGTTTATGGAAACGTGCACATCCATTTGTGTGTGTGTATGAGAGAGAGAGAGAGAGTGTGAGTGAGTGAATGTGAGAGTAGTTATTTTTAGTCTGGTAATGTTACTGGTTTTATTATCCAATGGTCCTTTTGTCTTGTCAGCCTTGTGAGGTTGGTTGCTTTTAATGTGTGTGTGCAGTCGTGTGTGTGTGTGTTGCACAGAGGTACGGTTTGTATGAAAGAGAATGCAACGAGGCGTCAGTCGGCTCGTTGTGACTCATCGCAGGGAAAGGTGGAATAATAGAGTGCGGCCACTGGAAGGTAAAACGCTGAGTGATGCATCTCACTGGAGGCAGCAGCTGATCACAGAGCGGCGCCACGTGACCGCGCGTCACCGCTGCCCCCGACACTCGCATCCTGTCAGGGCTTCGCCGACGGGCAGGATGGAACAGTTCAGCCTGGGGGTGCGAGGAGACATTCAACTGCTCTGCCAATCACAGGAGTGACAGCGGCAGGGTTTCCTCTGGAGTTTTATAGACCGGTGGCTCTTTCCGGCTGAGTCACAGTGGGAAATGAGCACATAAACGTTGATTGCAGCAGGTCTGAGATCAGGGCTACAACCCCCATCATGCCAAAAAAATGACAGGAGTCACGTTTACCAATCGTGTGACACCAGCTGGTTACCACTTGATGTTTCAGGTCCCTTAGCACCTTCTGACAAATCCAGGAACCTTTCTATCTGTTTAATTATTTATAGCGCTGCATTGAACGCAGTGTTGCGATGCGCCTCTATGGCAGCTAATCAGCGTGTTCTCGGTATCATTCCAGAAGTAGATAATGGGTTGAAATGCATGTTTCATTAAGCCTGATGTGACAGTCTCTGCGTTTGATCATCTAATAGGTGCAGGTCTATTTCAGGGAGTCTTCATAAAGATGAGTGGTTCATGTTACCAGGCTAATGTGACTCAGATCAGGTTGTTTTTCAGAGCTGTGTGGACAAAGAATTCCAGTCATCAGTTCCTGATTTTAAAATCAGATTAGTTTCACTTCTGTTTCACCAACTCTTGTTTGGCCTCTCAAGTTAAAACTCTCCCATAAATTCGCTGCAATTGCTTCTTTTCCGTATGTGACTATCTTTTGTTGACAGACCCTGGTCTCCTGAGCAAGATAATCTTCAAATACTGACACCATTTTCATGATTTGTGTTAGAATTATAAATCCTTTTTTTGCACAGAAAAGTCCTCAATAATCAGTGGGTTATTTACTGGTGCTTTCTGTGTTGAATAAAATGTTTTAGGCCTTTTTGGCTCGTTTTAACCACAGATCATCTTTCAGGCCAAAAACGCTTTCAAGATCTCATCCACTCCGAGAAGAGGGAACTGGAATTGTTAACATGCCAGCTTCCCTCTGTGTTATAGGACTCACTCTCCGGAGTGGTGTCACCAACATGGCATTTACTGTGGTTGTTGATGACGCATGTAAAAAAAAAAGTATCATTGTGCACGTGTGTGTGTGTCATTTCAGAGGATAGTCACATTTATCTTCAAGTCAGACGAAATAGACTTTTTAGGAGTACTATCATCACATTTCGTCTGTACAGAATTTCGAACTGACCAATATTGTTGGTCATGTCAATCAAACCTGACTAACCAGTGGCCCTAACTCGGGGGTCACATACACATAGACACAGGCGCCTCCTAGTGTCCTGCATGGTAACTGCAGATTAAAAAAAAACCAACATCTCTACTGAAATTCTTACACTGCCAATCATCCCGTGGGTGGGATTTGACCCTCTGGGGCGGGGCCGGTTCTGGCCCGCGTGCCACAGTCAACTATTTTCCTTCACCAGTTTGCCCAGATAAGATAATCTTTTATTTCTCTGACCTTTGGGGCTCTAATTTTAAACTGTTGCATGCACTATTTTCAAAACCCACAAAGCCTCCTAATCTTTCCATCCCCCCCCCCCCCCCCCCCCCCCCCCCCCCCCCCCCCCCCCCCCCCCCCCCCCACACACCACGGCTTGCTGCGGCAAAGAAGCTTAATAGTTAAAGTTCTATTTGCTCCGTCCAGACGGACCAGCGTTTGACAAAGTCTGATGATACTTCAAGGAAATGATAATTGACGCACAAAATGAATTAAAGTTTTAAAAAATGTATATCAGAGCAGTTTCTGTGACCTTGAACCTGGAAAGTTGCCGCGTGAAGGAATGATCTGACGCTGTTTCTGTGTTTTTCCACTCTCGAGATAATAAGTGATAACGGGTTGTGGCTTTTTTTAAAGCCTTAATTTGCTGTAAAACATATTTAAAGCATCACCATCCCGGTGTTTGGGGATTTTACACGCTGTAGGGAGGCGGGTGTAGACGCGGTCCTGTTTCCCATATAGGCTACCATGTAATTTCCATCCAGTGGAAATGATTCCTCGGAGGTTGAAAGACGGCGCTGGAATCGCTGAGGCGGAGGGAGGTGACTGGTCGGCTCTAGTCACATGCTCTCTCTCTCTCCCCCCCTCTCTCTCTCTCTCTCTAGCATTCCCTCACTCTCTTGCAACACTCCCCATCCCCTCTCCCTGGCTCCCTCCCTCCCTCCTCCTCCTCCTCTTCTCTCGTACTGGCTGTATATGTCGGCTGCTCTGCTGGCGTAGTCGATCCTTTAAACATTCAAACAGGATGTGAGGAACTAGGGGGGGAGAAGAAAAGAAGAGGTTTTGCTTGAGCGTCGGAGAGCATGTGTGCCGTTGTCTCTCCTCTCCAGCTGACACTTCCCCCCTCTCCTCTATAATCTCTCCCCGTTATACCTCCGTTCATCCTTCGCTTGAGGACTCCGCTGTCTTCTTCCTCCTCTTTGGCAACATGTATTCCTTGGATGATTTCGGGTAAGACAAAAACCCTGTCTCTGTTTATTCCTGCCTCTGGGTTGTTGTGTGGTAGTGTTGTAGCCTCTCGTCCCTCTCCGGTGTTTCTGTTTAAAGCCTGGCTCAGCTCTCTGACCACAGACTCCGTGGAGGCTGTGTATCTGCAGGAAGAGCCGTATTACTCTCCCCCCCACACGGATCCCACAGACGAATCCATCCAGCTTTACATGCAGCTCAATAACGCCATGAAAGAAAACGGGGGTAAAATGGAAAAAGGGAAAGTCTCCTCAAGGAGTTCTCCGTGTTACCACTCCTCTGTCTGTCTGTGTTTTCTCTCGCAGCCAGCTGTTTGTCTGATTGGTTCCCCTTTAGCAATCTGTCACTGGTTCAGCTTCTTTCTCTATTTTTTTCCGGGAAGGAGGGAATGAGTCCCTCGCCTACTGTCAGTGTGTCTGCTCAGCTGCTCACGCTCGTTTCACCAGATTGATCCCATCCGACTCCGTCGTTGATTTGTGTGTGTGTGTGTGCGTGAGAAAGTAAGGCAGGAAGAAAGGGATAGAGCGCGCTAATCTTGGAAAGGCCGATTCAGTGGGACTATCACAAGCCAGATGATAGAGAGGATAGAGAGGGGGTCTGTGTGAGATACGGCCCTGGCCGATTACTCCGTGTTGTGGCGAGTCGTTGGCGCTGGGATACAGATGTGAAGCGGAGAAAGAGATAATGGTGGCCGATGGTTTTTACACTTTGAGTAATCTGCGCTGCAAAGTCCTGCACATGAGAGGGGAACCCTCTCTGCTCCTCACTCACTGTACCTTCATTATTCATGAGGCGCTGCTGATGTGAGTTTACAGGTTTGTGTGACGCTTCACTATAACTGGATTCCTTCAAACACTTAGCAGCTATTGTACGTTCACAGTGACGGTTGATCAAATCAGTTTATTATGTCAGGTGACTGTATCCTCAGTTTGTAGCACTCGCCCTAGTGGAAAAAGAGGGGTATAACAAGCTTTATGTTGATAGTATCTCCTTAACTATATTGGTGTATTCAATATTTTATCAAGATTATCAATCATAAAAACTTCAAAGATATTTAGTTTCCATTGAGAAAATGTGGTTATGGCCTTTTGAAAGACATTTGAAAATGTTCATGCGAGTAAAATTCAGAATCAAATTTGTCAAAATGGACGCAAACACACACATAATATGATAGAGAGCTGAATTACTCCTGCCTTGACTTTTTGAACATGCTCTGTAGGTTCCCCCCCTCCGGTTTTGACCCAGACGTTGTTTAGTTGCACACTTTACACCACAACATGGTATCAGTTTGCTGCTAGCCAACCATAACTAACTTGTTTGTTGACTGTTTGGTCTGTGATGTAATGCGTCAGCTGGAGAATGGTCCAAAGCCAACAAGCTAGAAGCTAGCATACTGTCACCTACTAGCATTCATTTGTTGTTCAATGGATTCTCCCTTTGTGCTTGTGTATTGGGGCAGTGAATAGCCAGGTCCAGCCTGGCCTCACCTAGCTCGACTGAATTGTACATGTAAATGTAGTCGCTATATCATCTCCACACTCCTGGCGTGTGTGAGCGTGTGTCCTCTGACGTATCTCCTTCAAATGGGAGCGGTGTTTTCCCCTTTAAGGATCAGGATTAGTGACAGGAGAGGGCTATTGGGTGAAGCACTGAGGAAGGTGGAGTGAGGAGGAGGAGGATGAGTAGAGGTGGGGGAGGGGGAGTTAGTAGCAGAGAAAAAAGGGGAGGAGGGGGTCTACTGTCATTATTGTAATGTGTGTGTGACAATTAGCCTGAGGGCCAACTGGCGTCTATTGATGTACATAATGAATAAGTGATGTCATTATGGGGGTCAGCATGCTGATGAGATGCGTCGCAGGATTTATTCCTCTTAATTACCGTTTGTCCTGACGAGTCTTCATCAACCTCCGCGTAACCACGCACAACATTCAATATAATGATACCGATTTATTTGTATAGCGCAGTGATATGAGATGAGGTGAATCTGTCTTTGGTCAATGGGAGCTAATTTGCAAATAGAGGCACTTGTCTGAACCTATTTGATGGTTTTAATAACGAGCGTGTTAAGGTTTGTTGTCAGAATGAGTTACATGTAACCTCCACTACATGGATTGCACAGATTGACCCACTTTGGTCTTGAACTGTGGAAGAATTGTATGGGAAAGGTACGATCTATCCAGGAGGCTAAAACCCATGTTTGATCAATTACTCTCGCTCTCTGCACAACCGTTTTACTAGTTCACCTCATCTATGGAGTCAAAATTGAAAGTGTTAATAGCTTGATAATCAGTGTATCTTGTATTGGCAGGTAAAATTGAACACCATTTTTTTTCAAAACTGGGCTGCAAAATGTATCCAGGAAAAACTGGGTCAGCAGATTTCCCAGTGTTTGCCTCTCATTTATGAAGACCATGGCAGAAGATCGTGTCTGAGTCAGACTCATTCACAGAAAATGCCCGGATCATTCAGGTTAGGGATGATGCTTGTGTAGGGTTCAGTAGGACACAGTAGGCATTTCCATTCCACTGTGGAAAGCACATGTTTAATCTCTACAGGGTTTGAGTTACTGTCTTTCCTCGACATGGATGTTGTCTTTGTTCATCTTGAGGTGTTTTTATTTTATTTTATTTTATTCCAGTGTTGCATCTTAGAGACGTGCTGCTGCTCCCTGCTGGACTCTCACGTATAGTCTCACCCTGGACAATTTTCTGGACTTGAACATCTAGTAATTACTCAAAGCAACTAACACAGACATTTGCATTCCTACTACATAATTAGCCACAATGTTGGGGTAAAGCTATCATGGCAGTGTTACTGTCATGCTTTTTGATAATGCTAGTGAGTTATGTGCCTCTGTAAAGTTGTTAATTGGAACATTGACACAAATAAAATTTGTGATTGCACGCTGATTTTTTGAAAGTGTCTCTTTGACATTTTATTTCCTTCGGTTTGATATTTGATTTTGTTATTAGTCAAGTCGGTCCGAAACATAGTTATATTTTTACCCATGTTCTCGTGTGAACCAGTGAACACTACACGTCTTCAGTGATTGTTGGTCGTGTTTGAGTCGTCCCTTCATCTCTGCCTGGGGACATAAAAGAAGCATTTTTCCGTCACATGTTGGATGCAGGATGTGATTACTTTGCCCTGCAGCCATTTACTGTTGCTGTTATTATTTAGTAAATGTCAGCGAGGAGGTGGTGGCTGCTCCTTGGGGGAACCATGGAGCCACTTCAGCCTCAGTAACATTTGCCCAGCCTCTCACACCAACATCCAGCTGAACACTCTGAGCTGCTGAGGAGCCAATTCATTCTGGCACAGGCGTAAAACGGAGAGACCACCTCCTTTGATATAGAAAACAAATGCTCCAGTTCAACTCATCCCTGTTGAATAACCAATCACGAGTAGTATTGTGTGATGTCCAATGTCTGTTCATCCCGCAACGTGACTTTGTGTTGTTGGCATTGTTTATTTGTTGGTAAGGCACATGAGGTCAGCTACTAGATCAGTGGGCCAGAGAACCAGAGAGGCTGAAGTTCACTTGTTGAAAAATGTTTGGTGATGCGACTGGGAGCAAAGCCTGGTCCTGATGAGGCAACACACATGAGGTCTTGGTTGATATTAGTGGTTATATATGTAAATTATTATTTTCAGGTTAGGGTTAGGTCTCCCAGACAGAGAGAGACACACAGTCTGTCTACAGGATGTTGTGATTCATGCTTGTATTCACTGCATGTTTTGCTTTCAGACAACATGGTACAGATCGGTTATGTTCATATTTCATTAGTTTACATGTTTCACAGACAAATAGCCAGACTTATCCATATAGGCTTATTTTCATTTTTGTGAAAATACTATCACCTCTTATTTTTTTCTGATTACAAATCTCATATGATTAATTTTCAATGACATGACCGACAAAGTGACCTCAAATTTGCAGATGCAAGATAAATTCCCAAAATGCATGTAAACAAAATCACGCACGGCTAAGTTGAATTATTACACATGATAAAGTGTGCTTTCATGGGAGCCGATTTGCCAAGGTAAGTGTGTATTTACAGTTAATGTAAGTTCTGTCTTAACTGAACAGGTTCAGCATCACAGTTAATTTTACCATTGACTTCTTCATGTTACCACGGTGATAGTCTTTTTTTCACAAACATATTGTGGCTTTTCTTCTGCCTTTTACTTCCTCATCACTCCCCCTGGCGCCATCATTCAGCAGCGCCCAATCTATTTACTGTCAGATCATGTCAGGTCATTTATTGGTTTAGCTTTAGTGTAAATACAATTGGAACATATCCTTCCCTCTGGCCACTGATCAGACTGATTAATACCCAAACCGTGTGTGTGTGTCAGATTCTGCTCGAGTGTTGTATCCAGTCAATCCCTCAGTGAGTGTTAAAGGACATTTAGCACGCAACCCACTCCCATTTACTGAGTGTTGTACTTGTTGTGTATCCACACGCCACCGTCGTCCTCTGAGGTGGAGGGCAACCTGATCGATTAGAGCTGACCACATTATGGACCGCCAGTTGTTAATTCAGCTTCTGCTTAGCCCTGGGTGGCTATGGCAACAGTGGGCTGGATTCTGGAGGATTGGGGGGGGGGGGGGGGGGGGGGGAGGGCTCCCCCCCCCTCGCCCGGGGGGGGGGGGGGGGGGGGGGGGGGTGAGAGCATCACCCCCATCTCACCACTCACACATACATGCCCTCAGCAGTGATGGGGGGAGAAGCTGTTTTAGGCGGATATGAGGTAATCTCCCGTGGGTTTACAGTATTACAATAGTCCAGAGGTTCACACACACACACATACACACACACACACGCGCGCGCTTATCTGAAACGCCGTCAGACAACAGGCTGGTCAATGACTTCATCTCTGCCAGTCGGTCCGTCTCTCATCTCTTTGTTGAGGAAGCAGGAGAACAAGAGTTCCGATCTGCTTTTCAAGATCTTTTTTTTTGGTGGACTTTTTTTTCTCTTGTTCTCTGTTTGTTATTTACGTCACAGGCTTTTAGCTACAGGATTAAAACGGCTTTTAATGACTTACTGTTTTAATGTAATGTAGCACCACAGAAGGGACTTAGAGTCATAGACAGTAGCCTCTGTTGTTCTTTGTGGTGGAGCCAAAATGGACGTACATCGCCTCCAGGTGCTGCGTTACTGCCTCCCTCAGAGCATCAGTGACTCAGGACTGTTTTACAGCCACATCGCTGCCAGGTCTGTACCCACAGTATTTGACACTGTGTGTGTGTGTGTGTGTGTAAGTGTGTGATCATTTCATCATCATTCATTCATTCATCATTGACATGTCAGTACTAAATGGTCAAAGCATCGGGGAATTGAAGCATTTTATTCCAGTTGAAACAGGCATGTTTTCTGATTTCAAATGGTCGTCATGGTTTCGGTTGTTGTGCACAAAGAAAGGCCTGTTAGATTCCACCAGCACAGACGGACAAATCTGTCCCTGCTGTAATTTTAATCAGAGCTAAAATACTAATCTGTAATCTTAATCTGGCCTCAGCATACTGTTGGTTGGACCCGTAATATACTATAGATAACGCGTGAGTGGATGATTTCATTTTGCACAAAGAAAACAACATTGTGTCCTTACCTTGAGGATTATCACGTTTGAAGAAGTTTTGTGACCTGATTTACTTTGATGACCTTTTTGTTTTTGTTCTTTCTTCCAAAATGCTCTTTACACCACAGGAAGTATTGTCTCACTCTGAACTCTCAGCTTCACAGTCAGCCTCTGTGAATAGCAAGGCTCTTTAAAAGGCTCCTATACATGTTTAATTCACAGCAGTATAGAAGACAACATGGCTTCTGCCAAGAAAGTACAACCTTTTGGGCCAGTGCGCTTTCGTTCTATGTTTTCTGCCGGAAGAGGGAAGGATGGAGGACGGAGGGAAAGGATTGGAAGAGTGAGATAGAGGGGAGGGAGGTTTTCTTCACAGTCCCAGATAAGAAGTGGAGGATCAAACAGCTCCATCTTATTATCCGGAGGAGAGGAAGAAAGGACTAGATGGGGGGTAGGGGCTGGATTTTGAAATAAAGGACAATAGGATTTAATGTAGCGTACGTACAGCCGCTGCTTAAACCTGATCAGTGTCATCCTCTCTATAAAGCACAAGGTCCTACATGGATATTACAGAAGAAAGAATGGGTCATATGACCAGAATTATACCAGAATGAAAATGTTCTTATGAACTTATAGTCACAGCTATAGAATCCATTATGATTTCTTTAAGTTAAAACTCTGTTTCTATTTCCTTTTGTAAGAGTTGTGGTTCTTCTTAGGAAAGAAAGAATGACTCTTCATTTCCCTCAATGACGATGTATTTTACCTCCTCAATGTGCTTACACAATATCCATCTATTCATCTGTAGATGTATACGTGTCAGAGCTTCATGCAGACCCTGTGTCAGTCTTTAGTTATTTTTTGAATCATCATTCAATGATGATTATTCAATTTCTGCCAATCAAAATGGAAATAATCCCACCTAACTCTTGAACTCTGGACGTCGAGCATGTACAGTATACGACTGACCCTGTTGTCGTCCCTTTGTGGTTTGTTGAATGAAATCGGTGCGAGTTACTGTGGCGCCAGAGCGGAGCTGTGAGCCCTTCACACATCATTCAAATTTACATTTCTATGCATGGTGGAAAACTATAATCCGTGCACATTACACAGTCAGGAAAATATAGGTCAGTCATTCACTCCCACTGTTCTGTCTGTGGACTAAAAGTAGCAGCGCTGCGAGCTGATGCATCAAGGCCTGAGATTGAGTTTCCTCACAACAAGTGGAGCATTCAGTTAAGAACATAAGAACATTAATGTAGTCTGCATTAATGCCATTAAGGCCGCAGTATGACGGCGTCGCAGCCCTTCACCATCACCACGAACAACCACCATTTGGGGCTTAATTGCTGCCCACCCTGCGTTGTGCGGTACTTTGTGCATGTGCAGGGGTTAGATAAACACACTGCGAACACAATCTGGACTACTCCATGGGTCAGGGTCTCGGAGGCTTTGACTCAGTGTAGATTATGAGAATCCGAAGTGAGCTGTGGGGCAATGCACGATCAAATGGTCCTTCTGTTGGTGGAACTGTGAGTCATTAGTGGAGGAGATGGAGGTATCTGAATGCCATTAAAGGTCAGGCTGAAGTCTTAAAAGCTTTATTGTTATGGCTTTAATCAAGATTACGGGGGGGGGGACTGTTTTCTCATATACTTCATAGAAAATGTAACACATATTCACACAGTTGAAGTGTAAATGTTTTTGTGATGGAAAGTATGCTTTTGGCACTGTTTCATGAAAATTATATAGAGATAGCACCTGAGGTGTGCACTGTGAGTTAATGCTGTTTGTAACGTGCAGCAAGTGTAGTTTTTGTAATTGTTGCTTTAACGTGTGTTTAAAGGAATAGTTCAGCATTTGAGCAAGTGCATGTATCCGTTTTCATGCAAGTGGCTGAATACCACCACAGCTATGTGTTTATGGAAAGCTGTTAGCCCAGCTTAAAGTAATTACTCTAAGCCAATATGTATGAATTCCCAACATGTACAGTATGTTTAGCTTTTTGAAAATATCCAAATACATAATCATAGTGAAGTGAGCTTTTAGATAGCTAGTGTTGATTTTTCCAAATCCAATAACAGTTTTAATTTCATTAGTCAAAGTAAAATAATCCATCACAGTGACCACAGGAAATGTGCCAGGATCACTTTTCAGGATCATTTTCTTTTTCATTTTTACCACAGCGCTTTTGTTGTGACCGTTTGACATGTTTAATGAGGCTGCAATCCTAAAAATAATAACTAATACGGCCATGACAACATGCTAATAAGGAGTGTTTGTTTTCGTCCATCATGTTGCAGCTAATGCTGAATGGAAGTGTTTACACCCCAGGCAGCCATGATCTTGCTATCCCAGAAATCTGGCACCCTTGCTGTTTCTTTGGGACACGCTAAATATGCTTTGGTTGCTCATTTACAAATGACCAGGGCTCCACACTGTTTCTCAGCAGCGAAGTTGCTGTGAGCTTTTTTTAGTTCTTGCAGGCCTCCGTCCCTCCATGTGCCTGTGAACAGTACTTTCCCCGTGGAGCAGATTAGAGGCCTTGTACTAGAGTTAAGTCCTGGTTAATTTAGATTTAAGACTGCAGTGAGGTAATGAGCTGCCTGCCAGGCTCCGTCTGTAATCCAGTCAGTCAGACAGGCATCTTCGGCCTGTCAGCTGGACCCCCACACCCACCCAAAACACACACTGAGGCACCCATACTGTAAATGTACACACCCCCTCCCCCCACCAATGCCATACAGCTGGCGCCCCCAGATGCCCAGTGAACACTGGAGGCTATAATCCTCATGGTGTGCTTAATAATAACAGAGACTACTAAGTGCATACATACACGGTTATTATGTGTGTGTGTGTGTGTGTGTGTGTGTGTTTCCTCAGCTTTACCCCCTCACTAAAAATATGTGGGACTTTTATTTTGGGTTTGTGCACAGTATGGCTTCCATAATGTTCTATGTGTGGGCGTATAATTATGTATTTCTTTTCCTGTTTTGAGGAGTTGCAGCTCTTCCCAACACAGAAAGTAGGAGTAACATTTGAGTCTTGAACAGTAGTCCAGTGTGTTCTCTCAGTGGTCCGCATCGTCTCTGTTTGTGTTTCCAACATGACACACAGGATGGATCATTTAAAACATGATCAGTGCTCATACTTATGTTGAAGTCAGTATTGATTTTTTATGTTCATCTTGCCACACCTGAGAGACATATTTCAGAGATGTCAGTGTATTCCGTTGTTGAAATGTATCTTTTTATTAATGTTTAAAAAAAAAAAACATATTTTACCACAGTAATACTTTAGATCTTTCCCACTGACAGTTCAATGACTTGAAGAATCGGGACATTCAACCTGCCAAATCAAACTAGTCAATTATAAGGCTTTGAATCAGTGATGCAGTTAATAACACCATAATGATATTAAAACATATAAACCAGTTTATTCCTTATCTCAGATCAAACGGGACGGTTGCTTTTTGTATTTGATTCAAAGTGGCGCCAAAAATGTTTAGTTCTAATCTAAACTAACCAGATCTCACGTAAATAGCCAAACAAAGTTTTCTAAATCCAAAATAAATCACCACATTTAGATGAATGAAGCTGTGTCATATATGTATCTCTGTTGCTCTGGAGACCAGCTGGATGATATTATTTAGAAAGTTAATTGGCATGAAATCATGTGATTTGTGTGATAAATGAAGTTGTCACCAGCCGTGCAGATCAACTGCTGCACCCAGAGGAGAGAAACTATCCGTGTTCATCAGATTGCCTCTTTCAATTACACATGTCACCATAAGTATTGGATCATTTGTAGGGTTTGCATTTTTCTTTTTCTTTTATATCACTTATTTTTCATCACAGATATTATTATTAACAAATCAGAACTGCCACTGTGTGAGCCATCCGGACGTCACTTTGCAGAATGACTCATCGTTTGCTCGGGTCTTTCCGTGTGCCCTCCGCTGTGAACCAACATGATGAAACAATTACCCCTACAACAAAAAGCTAATTGCCACGATGAGAGAAGCTCTGCCCCCGGGTGCTATTCCTAGAGAAAGTGCCTCGCACAGCCCTACTCACTCCCAGAAAGGAAACACTTTCTCCCCAGTTCTAGACACATCCAGTGATCTAATGACGGAACTAATCAGCCGCCGAATCTCACAGACGCATGCGACGACAGTTCAACCTCATCAGGTCCAAGCATGGTGTCTCCTCAGTGTAAATGGATGTGCCTGCAGGGAGCAGAACTCAGCTGTGACACGTCAAGTGTGCATGTATGGGATTTATGTGTAGGGGGGGGGTGGGGTTGGGTTGAGGGGGGGGGCACATATGTCCGACCATGTGTGCAGCAAAGTGCTCGGCTTAATTCAGAGGCCTGGGAATGTGGCCTGCTTTTCACCACTCGCCCGTGAGGCTTATTGACATGAGGAAGCGCTCGGTGTGGCAGGAACCTTCATATTCTCCCTCTCTCTCTCCTTCTCTTTTCTCTTCCTTTCTTCTCTCTACGTCTCATGCTGCTGTTCTGGGGTGAATGTTACTGAGCCTCGGTGGAGAAATCTGCTTAGTCCAGCAAAAACAAGGTGAAGTGCTCAGACGGCGGCTGGCGGCCAAATCAAGTTGATCCTTTTTCCAGGAAGTAGAGACTTTTGAATTCAGACATGTGTTTTCTCTTCACCAGCACACACTCTACGCCTTATCAAGCAGAAAGGCATTTAAAAAAAAGTGTTTTCTAATATTCTGCTCATCTTATTACTGCGTCAATGTGGAATGGGACATGTATAGTATTCCTTATTTTATTCATGAGCTGGCAACATGGAAGGGCTTATGCATTTTTAAAGATGGTATATAGAATACATATAGGAGGAGCAATACCAGCAGGCTGAAACCTCAATGGATGCAACGTAAAGTGGGAACAAGCACAAATGATCAGTCAGATGTAAGTTGTAGATGAGAAATCAGAGCACTGATGAAAATCCATTTTAGCCTCATCTCTTGTGATAAACTCAAAGAGAGACATCATCCATATTTCCTCCATGACACTCTCCACAGCAATTTTGCAACATTTAGCTCATTTAGTTTTGGTTTCTAGGAGTATTATTTTCATTTCAACTAAATGTTAATCAATCAAGTAACTGGTAATTAGTAGTTAGAGAGACAAACATTTCCAGCAGTTTATTAGGCACTGCAGATGATGTGATAACCTGAAATGCACTTCCTAAAGCCAGCATTTGGTTTGTCTGTAGAAACATGGTGGCAAATCTGCTCTGATGTAGTTATATTTTTTTGATCATTATTGTTCTTACAAAAACATGATTGTGAATGTATTATTCTGTTCTCGCTGTGACTGCTGACTGAATTGTTCCACTGAAATCACTTGAGTAGTTAAGGCTGGATCATGGCTATATTCTGTGATTTCAAGTCATTTTTCTAAATTCCTGGATCCACACCAATATAACAAGACGTTCCAACCTACCACAAACTCTGTTTAGTGTTAAAGGTTACGGCATAAACAAATGAGTCTACAAGGAGAAAAGCTAATTGGGCCAATTATTAATTCAAAATGTTTTCACACATATTAATGGGGATTTATCTGATAAAACGTAGAATATTCTTCGGTTTGACCTTCAGTTCCTCCTGTTTTCATCATCAGTTCGACTCATCTTGCTGTTTTAATGTCACTGATTTTGATTGTAGGCGAGTTGACCTTTCTCACATTCTGCCTGAGCTGCCCTCATCACAGATGCGGCCAGTGCCTCGCTCCGTCTTTCTACGGTGAAGCTCCATCAAATATGGCAGCTGTGATGTGTAAGAGCCGCCACGTGCTCGACTGGATCACACACAGAAACCCACGTTTAGCAATACTGGTATTAGCTCTGTGAAGTTTCTTCAAAGAAACGTAGCGACAGTGAATTGGTTGTGCAACAAAATAACGGCAGACGAGTTTAGACCTTTTATTACGGCATGTAGGGGGAGAGGTGAACGTGAGGGCCTCCATCCGCTTGACCCTACATGCTCCAGGAATAGGGCCTGTTTTTGTAAGAGGATCCATCAGAGACACCTCACACCACCTTCTCCCTGTGAGACACTGCTGCTCCGACGCCTCTTTAATGTGCAGAGCGCCGCCTGTGAAGTCATCGGAGAGTCTGTCGAAGAGGATGTGGAAAAACATGGCATCTGTCGATATGAAGAAGACGACCTTTATTTATCCCGTGAAGGGGGAATGACGTTATATGTCTCATTCGAGCCATTTTGCCTTAATTGTACAGGTCGTTTTAGAAGGCTGTGTCCCTGATGACGGATCAGTGATGATATTGTTTCCCTCTTGGAAGAACAAATATTCGGAAGAGTTTTTCCTGGTCTTGACATACGCTTTTGGAACGAGTTGTCTGCTTTGCTTGTGTTCACCTTCTGAGACTATAAAAGTGACTTGCAGTGATTTAGCAACAGCAAAGATAGACTGGCATCATTTTGGAGCAACTGACCAATCACAAGACAGCGGGCCAGCTGGACCAATCGTAGCAGTCCAGGCTTGTCTGTGACCATGGTCCGGAGCTTTGCAGAGCGTCTCGAAGAAAGAGTGAAAACAGGAGAAGAGGCAAACGGACAGAATGAGCAGTGTTTACTGAACATCTCAGACTATCAACCTGTGATGGTAACATTAGATAAAATGGCCTCCAAATTAGTAACAATAGGTTAATAGATCAAACATAATGCTCAGTTACACAGGCGTGGGTTCCACGGAAAAAAACAATCGTTTTGTCAGATCAAGTTGGAGTGTTTATGTGTGTGTTTTCAGGATTTCAGATGTAGCTTTGAGTGAGCTGCTGGATCCTGAGCCATATTTCAATGTATTTGAGGACCCGTCTGTTTTTATCAATGACACATTTCTCTGTGGATGTGTGTTACGTAACCAGCATCCGGCTCACCTGCTCTCGAACATGAGACTAAACTAACCTCTTTGAAGCTGTGTATTAACTCCGGCGGAGGCATTGAGGGGTGTAATTAGTGTTATTATAGCTTTGATATGTGTGTTGCCGCTGGTGAGCTTGACAGCAGCTGTGCAGCGAGGAGTGACGGGTGTTTGACTGAGGGCAAGCGGCTGGGATTGTGGGCCTCGTTTGCGAAAATCCGTCTGCTCTGAAAGCTTCTCCGAAACAATGCGATGCACTGTGCAGTTTGTGCTTAGACCGTCTGATGCTGCTCCATGGAGGTTGTAACATCTGGAAACAGCTGCATCATCAAACGCTTTGTTCAAGCTTAGATTGTTAGAGTTGAATGGTTTCTATAGATGAACGATTTTCCCGGGAAATAAAAGCATGCTGGTTGTTGGTCGTTTTGACACTTTCAAGAGTGAAGTCATTTATTATATTTTCATGTCCAATTTAAAGGTATAGTTTGTAAGATTTAGTAACATTTCATGGGGAAGTTCCTGTTGCTGAATTTTATTCTGCATAATTGGCAATAGATCCTGTTGACCCGAATCTTAGACATTGTTGTATTTAATTTAAAAAGCTATTTTTTCTCAATAGCTCATATTTTAATGCACGGAAACCGATATTAGATGTCTGTTTGACCTTGTCTCATAAAAAAATCCCTTTGTTTAAAGTGATGGAGCTGTGGCGCTGATGTGACGCTGCTGTCTCATCACTGCTGAATTATTTGAGGCTGCTCAGACAACCGCAGGGGAACCGGAGAGGCAATGATGAGGGCAGGGAGAATGGGGGGGGGGGGGGGGGGGGGGG
>JAFBJT010108408.1:25843-76170 GCA_016785325.1 Chascanopsetta lugubris
ATTCTTTATTCCACACATGTGCTGCATATTAACGCAGGCAAAGAAATGACCTTTGAACGATAAGCCAGAAAGACCAAGGGAGATAAAAAGGTGTTAAACGATATCTTGCACAAACAAAAAAAAAAAAAAAAAGCTCTGTAAAGAAACAAATCTAAATTGTAGACCGGATATCACTTAGCATATTTTTACAGGGGAACACAAACAGAATGTTCCTCTACAATCAGAGTCTGGTTGTATCAATCCAGAGCTGCTTCCTTATCACAGTCATTTCAGAGTCATTTTCAATTGGAGTGATTTACTCTGACATTATGAAATCGTCCTGTTTGTGTGTCTGCAGTGCGTCTGTTTCCACAGACTCTGTGTGTGTGTGTGCCTCCGGGTGAGTGTGTGCGTGCGTGCGTGCGTGCGCGTGTGCGTGCGTGCGTGTGCGCGTGTGTGTGTGTGTGTGTCGCTGCTGTCTGCAGCATGAGGCTTTAGAATTTTTTCAGGAGATGCATTATGCATATCTCTGATGTTTACAGCAACGTCTGTGTCATTGTGATGGTCTGTGATGCCGACACACACACACATACACACACACACACACACACACACATACACACACACATAAGAAAACAATCTGATCATATCTGAGGGTGGGACTGAGCAGAAAGCAGCTCTTTGCCTTCACAGTGTGCCATGATGGAGCTGGCTGACTATTGTCTTAGTGTCTGCTGGGCCTTAAATGGTCATGGTCACACTGATCAATAGTCTCTGTTACACATGATATATTTCCCATGGCTCTGGCTGTCTGCTGTGCTCCATCTGCTGTGGCACATTTCTGAAGCCGCTCTCTCTCTCGCTCGCTCGCACGCTCGCTCGCCCTCGGTCTCACACACACACACACACACACAGGCTGATGGCTGTTTATTTGGAGCGTGGTCTGGGCTCCCTTGAGAGCGCTGAACATTTAGGCCCAAAATAAGACTGCCCGTTACCTTTTGAACTTCAGCTCTATGAAAAATGATGTTTATTTGACTGCAAGCGGAACGGTTGCATGCAAACCCCAATGATGCAATGACCCCTCACCCTGGCGGACTTTGAATAGCATGTGCAAATACACAGCGAGAGAGAAGCTGGTAAACAGTTCTTGTTATTAGCGATGGGTAAATACGGGATGGAAGGAAGAAGTGGTGGAATTAGACGGTGGAGGAGGACGACGACGTGGGCGATCGCTGGTCAGCTCAATCCGTTTAGGGAATGTGAAGCTCACACCCGTCTGTCATCTACTGTAACTAATCTCAGATTATTAATTGTTTATCGCTGATAGACCGTGAAATGAACAATTAGATTACAACATCAATACATTTCACACTTTGACGCTGATGTGGAACGCAGAGTGAAGTGGATCCCCGACACGGCATCAGTGTGCGAACATGAGGCCGTGTAATATTTCGTTTTTTCAGGGTTTCGGGGTTTCAGGGTTTCCTTCACTCTCCTGACTTTTGAAATATGTATTTGTGCCTAAGTTTCCTGTTTGTCAGGGTTTGCGTTTGTATTATCATCTTATTTTTTTTCCTCCCGCGGCACTGACACTGTGGATGCTGCTCTTGATGGGGGCCACACGATATGGCAGACAATGTTCCTACTGAGTCAGTGTTGATCATTAAAGGTGCAGTGTGTAAGGTTTGGTGACATCAGTTGTCATTCAAACGCATGAATTGTTCCGTTAGGCCACTGTAAAAACATCGCGGCCCCCGGAGAGAGGACCCGCTGCTCATGTAAATATACGTTAATAGGTTCATTCGTGGGTAATGGGAACAAAAATACATTTTGGTGATGATGAAACGGTCAGAATTTCATTGTTTTGTAATATTTTTTTCCACCAATAGAAGAGACAAAAAAAATGACTGAAAGTCTTTCACACTGCACCTTTAACTGTGACTTTGTTATTTGTCATATATGAAGCGAGCAAAGCAGTTTCATTGATGTCACACGATGTAACTCTGCCGTGCCTCTTCCCTGTGTGTGCACAATGCATATCAATATATAGGGTACAATCTGCCACAGTCTGAGCAGGAAGGGGCTATTCAGATACCCCCACCTCAAACACACTGCAGACCAGACACTGACTTGTATGGATTATTATTTTTTTCAGCTCCCACTCGGTGTCAGCGCAGCAGTTAGAACTTTGATTGAGTACGATTTCAGTTACACTAACGTGTTGACTCGAAAGGCCCGTGGGTCCCGACACATGTTGTTGCAGGCGGGCGAGGGGGTTGATAACTGCATGTTTCATGTGGGCAGTAAAAAAAACGATTGGCTCATGGCCGGCTTGTTTAGTTTTTAACTGTCCACACAGAGACCTCGACGACCCGCTCCAATAACCCGCTTTCATTTCCTAATGCGCCGCCTGACAGTGAGCCGCGAGCCAAGGGATCATCTGCAAAGTGCAGCAGCACAGAAAGTGAGAGATGTGGTAACGTCATGAGGTGACTCTGGTCCATCTGGTGACCCGAGGTCCTGTCGGAGTGGGGCTATTGTTATTCTTCTTATTGTTATGACCTGCAATACCTTTTATATGAATGATTAATTTTATATCAATTATTTAAAATGATATAAATATGATTTATTTTTGGAAATGTGTTTTGTAGTATGAGTATCGTGGAGTCCGTTGTCATTTTGGTGTTGATACAACGAGAGCTGAGTTATTACATTTTTCAACACTACGCTGCTGCTCTTTGCAGACGGTCCCTTGGCACGCCTCTCGCTGTCAGAAGCACAGTGGTGCTCAGTTGTTGCATTGGGAGATGTTTCGTTTCCTGAGCATGGAAATGGGGTAACGTTGAGGTGATGGGCACGGCGTGCAATGTACACCACTAGATGTCATCGAATCGTACACACTGCACCTTTAAACGCTAATGAGCTGACATGTTCAACTCGAGTCACTTTGGTAGTTCATCTATCGAAGGCTCGACCACACGTTTACACGAAATATACAAAGTAAACATTGTATTTATTCTTTATGAAAAATGAATATTTTCGTATCGGCGCGCTTGTGTCTCGTCCCAGACAATATTATCTGCCGGTGGACAAATTGGTCTGGCCCTCCAACGTCCTGCATCTCCCCCAATTGCCTTCCCTTTCATGTGGGGCTGCAGCTGTTGGTCGACTCTTGATATCAAGCAGCAGCTCCCGCTCTACCTCTTAATCACGCCGCGCTCTCCATATTTCTCCCTGCATCGTTTAAGATGATTATTGATTAGCGTCCGGCCCTCTGTGACATATGTCTACGGGAAGCTGCATTGACCTTAGTAAAGTGCTGTTTGTTAAAACATCAATCCGCCATAAGCAAACAAAGTAATAGAGCGTCGAGGGGAGGGGGGGGGGGGGGGGGGGGGGGGGTCCATTTTGTGTACATTTAGCAGGACTGACAACACTTTGTTGCTGAGGTGGTTTGTTAGGGATCATGTGAAGGTCGTTGAAATTATTATTATTATTATTTTTTTTTTTTTGGTAAATCAAATATTTAGATACATTTGGGGTTTGTTTGGTTATTTTTTCAAGGGGATGTGAGGATGGAATACTGATGAGAAAGGATGGATGAATGGATGTTCAGTGTGTGTGTGTGTGTGTGTATGTGTGTGTGAGTGAGAGAGAGAGAAGTGTGATGGTGTGAGACTCTTCAGCTTGTTTTGATGTGGCACCCAAGTGAGCATCTCCTCTGTGTGTGTGTGTGTGTGTGTGTGTGTGTGTGTGTGTGTCACCCCGCAGGCCTGTATGGTGTCAGGAACACTGAGCTGTGACAGAAACAGCTCGCCACAAGAGCGTCTGAGCTCAGCAGGAAGTACCCCCATGTCTACTTCCAGGTCAACCTCAGACGTCATGTGGATCCGATGCCTGCTCCTCGTCACCACTTTGTTCGCTCCTCTCGCCATCGGTAAGTTCTCCCTCCTCCTCCTCCTCCTCCTCCTCCTGAAGACATAAACATGCATCAGCAACCACATCCCCTCCAAAGGCTCCTCTCGCGAGGCCGACTCTAACCGACGGGGGTGAGAACACAGTCGGCCGCAGCTTTCAGGATTATTTACTGACCATTAACGGCCGGTTGAGCGTCCTCGCTGTGAAGCGGCGCAGAGTTCACCTAATTCTTCACACGTCACAGTTGGGGAGGCTCAGGTGGGAATAATAAAATGAATGATGGCTGAGTTCCATTTAGCTGCCTCGGTCTCAGGCCCCCGCTGTGGCGCACACTTTCCCACCGTCTCCTGTTATTCCTGCACAGTCAGACAAAGGAGAACTGTGTTTTCGACCGTTTACCTTCAAAAACGGAGCGGGTGTCGCTTAGTGCAGTGTGTAGGATTTGGGGACATCTAGAGGTGAAGTTGCGCGTTGTGTCCATCACCTCACCCTCACCCTTCTGAACATGCAGGAGACGCTATGGTCGACTTCAGTTGTCATTAAAAGTCAAAAGATGCTAAGTGCGTCCTCTCTGGGCTACTGTAAAAACATGGCGGCCGCCGCAGAAAGGCCCCGCTCCTCACGTAAATAGAGAAATAGAGAAAATAATAATACATTTAGGTGATTACGTCTATATTCATGAAAATGTCAGTATGTAATTGTTTTGGTATATTTTTTAGAAGGGACCAAAATGGCCGAAATCGTACACACTGCACCTTTAAATGCATGAGGTTGCGGGTTCAATTCCCCAGAATCCCATCAGATGTACAGTATGTGGCTTTGCACAAAAGCATCTGCTGAAGGAAATTGTAGAGGATCTGTGCGGACAGAAGCATGTGTTAGCACTTTTCATTAAAGGTCCATTGTGCAGGATTCACGTGACTTTATTTCCATCTCTACAGGCGGAATTAGAATGTCAATAATTACACGGGGGTTTGAATGAGTGTGTAATCACCTGAACGTAAAAGTAAAACAGTTGTTTGCTTTACCCAAGAATGAGCCCTTTATATCTACAGTGCGAGTGGATCCTCTCCACAGAGGAAGCCATGTTGAACCACAATGTTTTTACAGTCGCTCAGAATGGACTTTTAATAATAACTGGAGGCCACTTTACATTCTCCTGTATGTTTAGGAGTGAAGGATGAGGGGAGAGGTATTCGGTTGCAACGTGAAGCCTCGCCAGGCAATGTCATCAAGACAAGAGACACTGTACCTTTAACTTTAAGACATTAAAGGTGTCTCTATTGGGTTTAGCTACTGGATCATTCAGCACACGCCTTCATGTGTCTGTGGGGCGTCTGGGCAGACACTCGCATTCGCAGCAACATACATCTAAAGCTGAACGGAGAGGCCGGGAATTGATCCCATGACCTGGTGCAGTTAAGGCACATTTACACTACTCATTACATAAGAAGCCACTCAATCATAAGACTGAAAAATGAATTGGGAGCATGATTGATATTTTCGATGCTTTGCCGACCATTTGAAAATGTCCACTCTCTTTGAGTTTCCCTCCTTCATCACCACAGAACTCATGGAAAGAAAAGTTTTTCAAGCTTTCAAGTTTTCTAAACAATGATGTGCGAACCAACATTTTTGTAAACTAGATGTTTTGGAAGGTCGGCTCTGTTGAAACTCTGCGGGTGTACTCCTTCACTCCCATCGCACTTTAACTAGACCAACTTCTCAAAAGGCCTGCCCACACACACTGAACCGTGTGAATGTATGACAGCGTCGATGTGAAACTCTGAAAGGGTCGAATCCCGACGGAGGCAGGAGCTTTCATTCCTACCTGTTTTTTTTAATTTTTTTGACAATATGACATGATATTATTCCCCGTCGCGGCTGCTAATTAAAGTAGTCGCTGTATAACTTAATCACCCACACACACACACACACACACACACACTCAGCCACCACTTGGAAGAAACAGTGCAGCCGTGAAAACCAAGAAAACACTTAACTCACTCACTCCTCACCTTTTACATGCGTGTTTGTGATGTTGCGCATTTATCTCATTCTCTCCTACTCATTCTAACACTCACACACACACACACCACACACACACACACGCACGCCGCACACACAGCCCTATAGGTTTTCTGTGTGTCTCCTCCTCTCCCCTGTGATGGTGGGCTTTGAAGACTCCAACAGGGAGCTTGGGCCCACTTGGACTTAATCCTATTAATGGCTGCTGTCAATCACACTGTTGTGAGGGGAATCTGCTGCCGCACACATGCGGACACAAACACACACACACGCACATAGGCGCACGCATGCGCTTGCTCACTTCGCCGCCGCTGCCGTTGCGTGCGCGGCGAGCTGATATAACAGCGAAATACTGTACACCCACGTGGACGGAGAGAGAGATCCGCCTTCAAAGCACAAACACACTCAGGAAGCGCGGCACAGGCGGCCGCTCACACACGCAAACACCAAGGGGCTTTGCTTCAGCACCGGGAGATGAGTTTCAGTCAAAGGTATTTGCATCAATGTCTAAAGAATAAGTCGACATATGCAAATGGGGCTGTTTATACTTAGCGAGGATTAGCTGAAACAAAGACAGTTTAGCTGGAGGACACGCGGCAGCCGGCGAGCCTCCATCTTCCGCAGCGAGCCGCGTCTTGTCATCATTTCAGGGTTATGTGAAGACGAATGAAAGGGAAGAGGGAAGCGTGGATTTTTACCAACCGGAGTCGCGCAGGGATGTGTGTGTGTGTGTGTTTCTCTCAGTCTTTGTCGGGGTTTCCTGTGTATTTCTGGCATGGACACGCCGTCCAACCCGGACCTGCTGATGGTGATGCTTTTTAACCGGGGCCTGAAGAAATGATGCAATCGCAGCGTGAACACATCAGTGCAGAGGACAAACGAGCAAACGCCGGCACATATGAATGAGGACATTTGAGCGGCTGTTTTCTTTGTCAACAAATACCATGAAAAGAGAGTGAAGTGGAATTTCTTTACCTCGGGACCTTCTCCGTGTGCTTCTGTCTGGCTCTAATCTCTAGATCCGAATCACAGGATTTCATTCAAATCGGCAACGTGCCCATTCGAAATCTGCTGCTGAGACTTCACACTGATGCTAAGTCATTGATCCTGCTCATAAAGCTCTTGTTATTGTTTGACTTTGGGTATAAACTTTGCGCTGCGTTGCATGCGTTCAGTTAAAAAAAAGGCTGGCGAGTCATTTACATAGTGACGCCAGGACCCACGTTTTCTGTTTTTTTTTTCAAAATTAAAGCTCTGGGATTCAGGATTTCTGCTTTGGATTGTAGACGATTGGTGCAAATGAGATGAAGTCAAAGATAATGTTTTGTTCAGCAAGATCATCGTCACCAAACCGAAACCGTTTCAAAACATTTCACAGTTTAAAGTGAAAAAAAAACACCTGTTTGGTTTTTTATAGATACATCATCTAGCACCCGCCCCATAACAAAATCTATAACTGCGTGTAAGATGTCCAGAGGACAATTTAGTCACTTTTATATTGTATAAGTAAAAGTTGAAGTATCACAGGCCTGTGCAAACCACAGACCTAATGTCAGAACTCAAACTCCCGGACTTCAAAATGACAGAACCAGAAATTCTAGCCCGATAACGAACCTCTGTGTTCCAAGTCGGTTTCTTGCGGCACTTTATAATTTATTGTGGCAACGAAGCCGAGTTGTAGTAATGTCGGACACAAAATTCAGAGGTCAAATGGAATCAGTTGTATGTTCCTCTAAATTTGACTGAGCAACCTCTCGAACCAGGGACCGTTGGCAGTGTGTCAGTGAACCACGTGGATTAGACGGCTGTTGGGCCGTTGCAGGAGAACAGGAAGCATTTGCAGCCACAGAATGATACATTCGAAATCCATTTCAAACTAAAGTCCCATTCCTGTTTGTGCTAGTTCCCTGGGAGATAATGTGAAAAACATCTGCACGCTCCGATCTGGGAAATCTTCATTTATTGAGGCCACGTCTTCATCAGGGACTTTTTTTTTTTACGTTCCCGGGGGGAGGTGGTACCCGGACCAATAAAAAAGAACGTCTCAATTCTACAGATGGTTTCCCTATCACACTCCGAGCCACAGCTCCACATGCCTGCGTTCGGTGGGAAGTGATTTATACCTGACGTCGGCTGTGTTTTTAAAAAAAAATAGCACTGAAGGCACAGAGGTGAAGAGCAGCAGCTTATCAGGTTTCGGCCACGGATGCAGCATTTTATTTTGAAAACCTCACGAGATGCATCAACTTGTAGAAAACACCGTGTAACACTATGCTGCTTTAAAAATGTGCATTTTATTTTATTTCCCCACACACCCACCGTTCGTGCTTCCGCAGCCAAACACTTTGGCAGTTGAAGAGAGAGATCACCTTTTAAATCTCTCCCCTCTTCTCTCTCCTCTCTCTCTCTCTCTCTCTCTCTCTCTCTCTCTCTCTCTCCCTCTCTCCCTCTCTCTCTCCATCTATCCACCTCTTTCGCCACTCTCTTGTTCTTGGCCCAAATGTAAAAATCGATATCCTTTTGTTTCAGCCCCCCCCCCCCCCCCCCCCCCCCCCGCGCCCCGGGAGTCTGAATAAGACTGTCTGTACTGTCTGCCCACTGCCAACTTCCTGTCACCACTTACACAACTAATGACAGACACATTAACATGCTCTCGCTCGCTCACACTTTAATGCATGTGCTCAAAGACAGCGAGCTAAATATTGGCATTAGCGCGCCAGCGCGTGTGTGTGTGTGTGTACGCACGTGTGTGTGTGTGTGTGTATAGTGTCTGAAGATGCTTGTTTGGAGAAGTGACACCAGAAGTGTACATGTGGGGTACAAGCAGGCTGTTTAACCAGAGTGCACTTTTATAGATGAGGCCTCCAATGTCAACGGATAAATTAGAAGGTGGCGAATACGGGCTCCAATGAAGGCAGAGTGGCTTTTAATTGGAATACAGATAAGCCCCTCCTTTGGATTGTGTGTGTGTGTGTGTGTGTGTGTGTGTGTGTGTGTGTGTGTGTGTGTGTGTGTGTGTGTGTGTGTGTGTGTGTGTGTGTGTGTGTGTGTGTCATAAATGTTGTCTTTGTGTGAGGCCACACTCTTAAGACATGTGATGTAAAGCCAGTCTAGACAGCGGCTTCACAATACAGTGTATTGATCGCGCTTCAATTAACCCCCTCCTCAAGATTTACATTCAGGCTCGCGCAGGCGGACATGATGCAGCCATAGAGAAACTAATCAACTCACACTCATATCAACACTGTAATGACCCACTGCCCTGAGCGCTCGCCCTTTGGACACACACACACACACACACACACACACACACACACATACACACACACAAACAAAAGAGGTCCTTCTAATCCTCAGATGCTTCTGAGACACACATTCTATCTGAATACGGGGCATAATCACAGCCTGTGGTGTGTGTGTGTTTGTGTGTGTGTGTGTGTGTGTGTGTGTGTGTGTGTGTGTCTTTGTTAGATGCGTGTGTGAGATGTAGTGAAGGGCAGTATTAAGTTGAGCCCAGGCAGAGTGTCATTGAGCTCATTCAGATTCTTTGCAGCATCCGTGTCACCATGACGCTCCCGCGGCCAATCAGGGAGCCGGGGGGTGGGGGGTGAGGGGTGTGCAGGGGGAGGAGGAGGAGGAGGAGGAGGAGGAAGAGGAGGAGGAGGGTTGCCATGGTCACAGCGACAAGGAGAGTGAGGAAGGTGGTGCTGCGCCTCGCCTCTCTGGGATGTTGCAGAGCTGTGTTTGTGCTCCGTGTGTGTGTGTGTGTGTGTGTTCACAAACTCTTGAGGAAGGCCTTGACAGGATGCTTCAATAACTACATGAAAAGTGTCATGGAAATACAAAAGGAAATTTATTTTTTAGTTTTTTAGTTTTTTTGTTTTTTTACATCCACGGGCGTGGGCACTAGTTTAGCTGTGATTTAATATAGTGTGTTGTATCTCTCAGCTCAGCAGGGATGAGGCACATTATGTGTCTTTCACCAGATTTAGCTGCAAAAAAAAACCAAACAAAGCAAAACGCTCCTACACGACACGAAGCCGTGTAAAATGAAGCGCAGTGCATTCGACATCCCAGTCCCACTCCAGCCCGCAGATCCTGGCAGAGCTGAACAACACATGTGAATCCCTCACGTGATAAACCAGCCTGGGTGTCGGGGGATGACGGCTGATGCTCAGAGGGACGGCCGCTCTGAGGAAGGGGGAATAACAACAACATCCACACTGCTGCACCACCACCACCATCACAACAACAACAGCAGCTTAAGTCCCTGCAGGAGCATCGGCCCCCAACACCGTCCACATCACAGCACCCAACCCCACCCACCGGGCAACAGAGTATGTGCTGTAGGGTAGAACACACGGGAACATGGGAGAGAGCAGCCTTCGTTTGACACATCTCTCCTTTCCCGGAATCTAGTACCGTTTTTTGTTTTTATTTAGGTTTTGTGTATGGTGGTATCGTTACGTAGTGATGAGTTTCAGAAGCCTTATATAGTAGTTATTAGCAATACCTGTAAGTCCAATGTATGATATATACATACATAACCCCATGGAATCATTTTAAATTACATGTATTCTTTTCATTTCACATGTTCAAATATAGATTGGATTGACATTTAGTTTTTTTTTTATATAGTATATATATATATATATATATATATATATACCTCTTTACCTGTCTTGTCCAAGGAATTATTGTCAAGCAAGAAGAAAACATTTAATTTATCTTTCAAATGAATTGTTTATGAAACAAGATGTGTAGAAACACAATTGCGAACTTGTCACTTTGAATAATCCGTTAACAGGACAGGATTTGGGATTTAGTTTCCATTTTCTATCAACACAAATGACCTCCAGAATATTTTATAATGAGTGAATGTTAGTTGTCATTGCCCCAGAATGAGCCCTTTATCTTCTCAACAGGAGTCAGACCTCTGTACGGGGGCTGCCATGTTGTACCACCATGTTGTTGCAGTAGTCTAGAATGCCCTGTAATGACTTTTCACGATAAGTGATGGCTGCCATATGTTCTTGGTTCTGGAAGATGAAGAGTCTTTACTTGCAACATTAGATTCCACTCGATTCCTCACACTGTGCCTTTAATACCATCATATGAAATACATTTCTGCACTTCCTAAACAAACTTTTTCAGGCAAAAATGAGCTGTGTTTTGTTCAAGGATGGAAATAAACCTTTTATTAAGAGCCCACGTCAGTGATGTGGCAAATAGAAATACTTCAGATCTGCTGTCTGTGCAACAGATCAAATCTGGATTATGTTGACTTAACATTTGGATATAACAAGTGAATGTTAAAGCGGCACATGGCGCACCGTGAGTCACAAGTTCTGCTCACCGAGAGCCGGTCTGAGCGTTGTCTTACATCAGTCGTGCCTCTAAATCACAAAAAGCTGTTTCCTGTTGCGAGGAGCCTTCTGTTTTGTGTTGTGTAGTATTTGGTGTTAATAAGTCAATGGAAACTTTCATCATCCGAGCGCACTCATTAAAACTAGTGGCGGAGCAAAGAAAGCCCCAACTTGAAAAGATGTGGGACACATCAGTGGCTTCGATCTCATTGGGATTAATGACATGTTTCCTGTTTGAGCGGAGTCAGCGAGGACGCATGCATCACATTCGCAACTCCTGAGAATAATTAGGGATTTCCGTCTTTGAAGGAATTCCGCCGCGCTAAACGCCTGTTGAAATTACCAGGCAATTTACTCCCGGGCCTCGAACGGTGTCTGGAGCCGCCAACTGCAATACAGCAATTATCAAATCAGTCTGCTTTCAACAATGGACATGTACAAACATACTTATGAACCGTCCTGTGATGCTGTTGTTTTCCTCTAGTGAGGATAATTAGTGTGTGTAACAATGACCAGTAGACTTTGAGCTGAACACTGGCTGCGCTTGCACAAGTTCCATATTAAAACCACATGATTATTAGAACTGTTTCAGTGGGCAGGGATAGATTTTTACATTAAACCAGAGGTTCCCAAAGTGGGGGTCGGGACCCCCACAGGGCGGTCATGGGGTGATTCTCAGAATCCTCTTGATATACACTGGCAGAACTAGACTTTAATACACGGGTTGGCCAGAGGGTGGGCAATGCTTTATCGGGGTGTCCATACATTAATAAAGGACAATTTTCCTCTAATAAATTCTAATACTCTATTCTTCCAGTACAGCCTTCACTGTTTTATACTTGAAGCTAGAAAACATGCTTTTATTTTGAAATGCATCCATTTCCTGTGTGGGTGATTCTGTCATGCTTGATGTTTGCTGACACTGTGATTTTGGGGGGTTGCGGTGATGAAAGGTTTTTGAACCTCTACTTGACACTTTGTGTGTGTGTGTGTGTGTGTGTGTTTGTGTGTTCAGTCAATGGCCGTGCCCCCATTCCCATGGCAGTGGTGCGCCGGGAGCTGTCCTGCGAGTCCTACCCCATCGAGCTGCGCTGCCCGGGCACCGACGTCATCATGATCGAGAGCGCCAACTACGGCCGCACCGACGACAAGATCTGCGACTCGGACCCCGCGCAGATGGAGAACACGCGCTGCTACCTGCCCGACGCCTACAAGATCATGTCACTCAGGTCAGTCCGTGCACAAGCATGTTCCGCAGACGGCGGCGTTCCAAGGCGCGAGACTGAAGCGGCGCTCGTCTGAGCTAAGTTCTTTCTCTATGAGAGGACCGCGGAACCCGGTCGGACAACCGTAGTGAAAATAATGAACTCTGATGCTTTGCTTTGTGTTTTTCAATGCGTCCCATGACGGGCTTTACTGCAAAACGTGCAACGGTGACTCATGGCGTGAAGAGCTTTCTCCAGAATAGGAACACTCGCAATTGTTTGAGTTATTTTTAGAGGGGAGATATTTAGTCCCACAGAGACCAGAGCTCCAGTAGATGTGGAGATGAGTTTTGTGTGTGTGTGTGTGTGTTTTTTTAGAATTCATCCGAGTGTAAAATCACTTGGCTTGTCCACACTAATGTAGTTATTTTGTAAACTTTATCTTCCCTGTTTGGTCAAACACAAAAACAGCCCTTGCAATGTCCTAGAACTCTCGAGACTCTAACACCTTGTGAGTGCCAGTTTATTGACATGTTTACTTGACTGTCCGACTCGCCGGCGCACGTCACACACGTACCCACGGTGGCAGAGAGTCGAAAGGACTCCATTCTCTCCTATGACAACTGCTGATGCAGGTGCATGAAGCACAAAAGGTCATACCTCCACCATGTTGGTCAGCACATAGCAGGCACATTAGTGTCCTCCTCCAGCCCCACGGCTTTGATGCCCAGTCTTAATCATGCACAGAATATATAAGCGATTACATTGGGTGATCACATTGCATCGCCACGTATTGATCTTCCACCTTGTTCCACCTTGACACACATACAACTCTATTGCCATCTACTGGCCCATCATCCTTATTTGAGCTTTTATTTATTTATTTATTTTTGGTTTAATCTCTTCGTCTGGACCAAGATGAGGCCTTGCAGTTCACAGGGTGGCCACTTGGGGCTGGTTCCAAGAGCGGGTCAATCCCCATAGACTCCCATGTTAAAATGGTCAACTTTATACGTTAATTAAACATGTTTAAAGTCTGGTGCAAACTACAGTTTAGTTCTCAATCAGTCACATGTTTTCCTGAGACGACTGTACAGGGGGTGACTTTTTTTTGCCCCCGAACCCACTTGTTTTTATCTTATCGACATTTGCAATTGTGCATAATTAAGGGAGTGGCTTCTTGAGTGACACCTGGGCCGACCTGTCACGCTCTGTGGATGCTATGACAGCACCATGGGCCCGCCCTCAGCTCTCTACCTTTGATTGTTTTTGAATGAACCAGGAAGTGGGAGGAGCCTCATTAGCACTCCATTAGCAGAAACCAATGGGCGATGTCACGGCTGCCGGGTCCATCTTTATATCCAGTCTACGTTTCCATCGCATGTTTTCCAAAACAGTGCATCATGACAACTCCGTCCTTATTCACACGTTGATCCAGATTTGACACCAAACACTGAACAACATCACAGATCGGCCAGGCCCCTTTTGAATAGTTAAAAAAAATATTTATTAAACAATTAAAAAATAAAATAAAATTAAAATAAAAATAAAAAGAGGTGATGGGAAATCTGTTGAAACCCAATGTGAGCCGTGGCCTCACCTCCCCCCTGAATCTACGCCTCATTTCTCATTTCCTCAACATACACATACAATACTCAACAACCACAGAAACTTATCAGACTATGGAAATGACTCGGGTGACAATTCCTCTACAGCTGGACAGTGTGAGCACTACCTACTTTGGTGTGTGTGTGTGTGTATGTGTGTGTGTGTGTTGTGCGGTGAGTGAGTGAGTGCGCACACGTTTGAACCATTAAACCTCAGACGTTTTTTCCTTTCTTTCTTTTTCTTTTTTTTTTCTTCCTTTGAGTCTGAATTACAGAAAAAGCACTTGATTCATAGACTCTGATCTGGTGCTGGTCGAGTCCCACAGTCCAGGAATGTGTAAGCAGTGAGGTATGAAGTTTTACAGGCACATACCTGCACTTCATCTGTCTCCCGCTGTAAACACACAGAGGAAGATTAAAGAGGGAGAGAACCGATGCTCTCGTGTTACATGAATAATTTCAATACACGGAGGGAAAAGTGGGTGAGTAATACCTCGGCTTTATCTTCAGATAATATATAGAATGTTTATTCCCAGATAATAGATAGATAGAATAGTGGAGTGGTGCTCGCTGAGATTATTAAAGTCTGTGGTGGTTGTACAACACTGCATGTCTTGTAAGTTGATATTCTCCTCACCACCTGATATCCATCAATTAAACTGCTGCTTGAAAAAAGTCCAACGTCCTCAACCTTCACGATGCAGTGAATAGTAATGATAATACACCTGCCCACCTGTGTGCACCCTGCGCATGTTTCTGGATCACATGACCACAGAGAGCCACACAAACGACAGTTAGAGGTTCAAACGCCAGCGAAAGACGGAGGCCGTCAATGTGGGCGGAGCTGTCCTCCTGACGCTGTCTCCTCCACCTCACGTTAAAGCAATGGTCAAAAAAGTGCGCGATCGTATGTTACGGCAACAAATCTTTCACCAGACTGCTTTTTTTTTTTTTCTGTGTGTGGCCTGCTCTTGCCAGCCTCATTAAAATGACGGACTCGACCTTTACATTATCACCAGTGTAGGAGTGTATCATAAAAACTCTCCTATTGAAATGGTAAAGTGTGTGTGTGTGTGTGTGTCTATTTATGTATACTGAGTGCGTGTGTGTCATCCTAATTAATTGATTCCTTGTAAGGTCGAGGGTTAGCATGTTTTAATAGGAGTATGGAACTACCTGAGGTATCGTACACAAGGACGCCTATTCGCATGTGGGAGGAAGGTGGGAATCGAACCCACAGCCCACATCTGCCCTCCAATCTCATTGCCTTTCCAAAGTGTCCTCTACGAGTCCCCACCACATGTTTACATCGACACACTCGGTTCATGTCAGTCAGCATCCCACTGTGTCCTCACGTCTCGGCTGCCTGTGGAGTTTCGATTTCACGGGAAACCTCCAGAGATGGTGGAGCGGAGCTCCTGCCCCCGACGCGTCCGTCCTCACGCTCGGCCCCTCGGGACGGGGCCGGGAGTATCGCCGCCTACGTCTGAATAGACGTGCACCGACGTGGGGCAGGTAGCGCGACTTCCTGTAGCTGAATATGCTGACTGACATCCACGTTATTGGCCCTTGTCCCGCAGCGGACATTTTGACATGACACAGAAGAAAAAGCACATTAGCAACAGCTAATGGAATCCAGCCATCATTTATTTCACTTTATTATCCACCAGTGCTTTTTCTACTGTGAAATGTCAAAATGCCTTCTGTTAAAAAAAACAAAAAACCTACACATAGACACACACACACACACACACACACACACACAGACAGACATGCATATATATCACAGCACCTGTCTCCTGCATGTGCTCTGATTGTGATTGCTTTGGTTTGGCTCCGTCTCCCGCTCTCACTCGCTTCAGCAGCTGCAGCGTGTGTGGCCGCTCGGCTACAGGCCTGGCCATCCATAATTTATACACGTGCACACACGCAGATACACGCAGCATGTGCCACACACACACACACACACACACACACCCACACCCCATGCGCAGCCCAGGGGCTACAGCCGACTTTAAGCTCCAATTAGCGGAGCCAGAGGCCAAAGTGAATCTTGGGGGATGCTCTGCAGAGGTGACTCACACTGTTTATCACATGCGCTTTCTTTTCATCGCAGGTCTGCGTGCGCGCGGGATTCTTTGTGTTATTCGACACAGGGATGCGCGCGGTGGGTTTTCAGAATGTGCACAGGTCTGATGTGACTGTCTGTGCACTTGTTATCACTGTGTGCTGCTGGGGGCTTTATCCGGGTCCTTGGTTTGAATTACAGAGAGGATTGTGTGTGTGTGTGTGTGTGTGTGCGTGTGTGTGTGTGCGAGTTTCTCTCCATATTCTCTCACAGCCTCTTCTTCTTCTTCCTCCTCCTCAGTCTGTTTCAGCCTGTCGAGTTTCCACTCTCTCATTCCCTCTATGTCTGTATCTTCTTTGGCTTTCAAGCCCGGCTCAACTGCCTGATAAAATCAGAGCATGTTCCGCCTGCCCAGTGTTTCCTCAGTATCACATTCTCTTTTTGTTTTCCTCCCATACCTCTCTCCAAGGCCAGTGTGCGTGTGTGTGTGTGTGTGTGTGTGTGTGTGTGTGTGCGTGTATGCGCAGCCTGTCTTGTGAAGGTGTGTTTGTGCATAAGTTTGTGTGTGTGTGTGTGTGTGTGTGTCTGTGCGCGCGTGTGCCCATACCACATAATTGGTCTCGATATCAAAGCCTCATATCTCCAGAGGGTCTCACAAGGCTTCTCAGGCAACCAAGAGAGGACCTGATATCGCTGCATTTCCCAGATTATCTCCCCATTGGGAGACACCGGGGTGAAGGGGGGGAAACAAAGCTGCGGCCATGAAAGTTACGCTTAATCTGTTTCAGCCAGATACTGGGCTCAGTTCAATGACTCACTCCGCTTTATCCGGTTGTGAGCTCAAGCACTTATTTCAAAGTGGCTACCGTGCGTTATTTATTCAGGCTTTGATTGTATTATCTAATTATGAAACCGTCCGTATCCTCCCAGATTTTTTGGCATTTGTTGGCTACTTCACTCCCCCAAGGTTAAAGGTGCAGTGTGTAGGATTTGGTGACCTCTAGAGGCGGAGTTGCGCGTTGTATCCATCACCTCACCCTGGACTTTCTGAGCATGAAGGAGAACTTGTGGTAGACTTCTGTTATTGTTCAAACGCAAAAGATGTTTAGTGTGTACACTTAAACTTCTGTAAAAACATGGCGGCCTCCATAGAGAGGACTCCCTCTCCTCGCGTAAATACACATTAAAGGGCTCATTTTAGGGTAATGGGAAAAAAAAAAAATTAAGAATTTCGGTGATGACAAATTCATGTAAATGTCACTATGTCATTGTTTTGTATTATAGTTGCAAGTGACAAAAATGACAAAAATCGTGCACACTGCACCTTTAAAGACTTGTTCCTTCACTTATAGGAGACAATTGGAAAATTCCTCGATCACCACAGCTGACACAGAAGTGCACATGTTGCTTACACACTGCTTCTTCACTTTCATGGTGGTGTGGAAGTCTCCGGCTGTGTTCACCACTCTCTTTTCCAGTTCAGCCTTTCCCCACATGTATTCATGATGAGTCATGACCCTCAGAAGTGAGTTTCATGATCAGACATCCACAGTGGGTGTGGGTTTTTACAAGTGCGCGTTTGAGATCAAAGGCTCCTGCTTTAAAATTCAACGGGACGAGTGAGCGTATGACGATTTTCATCAGCTGCAAGCAGCGTCCGAAACCAGTGCGAAGCGGCATCGCAAATTACGATTTGAAAAGAGCACTCTGTGCGTTTTAAAGGAACAGGGGGGCGCGTACATTTGATACCTCGTAATGTGGATGCTTCCGCTGTGATTGAAACTCCAATGATGTGTAGCTCCTGTTCGATCCGGGCAGTGTAACACGATGGCCTGGCGCTAACGTAAAACGTGAGGGCTCCGTCTACTGTAACGAGTCACGCACTCATCGCAATGTCAGTCGACTCATCGAATGATCACCCGCTACGATAGAACTGGGAACAATCCCGCCCTAAATCCTTCCTACTGCACCTTTAAGCCCCCTCTAGTGGATCGGATCATCCTACTGCTCCCTGCTCTCCTCATTATGCCACGTGGGCTCCGGCCCGGTCGCGCTAAGCTCGGCAGCGCACTTTACCAACCGGCCCCGGGATGATTGTGTATCAGAGAAGTACCCGGTGCGTTTGGAAATGCGGGTGATTTAACTCGCGCACAAGGGAAGTAAAAGTATGGAGCCTGCACTTTCTTGCCAAATGGGATATTCCCAGTGTTTTGCTGGTTACTCTAAAATAACTGATTTAGTTACAGCATTCTAAACTAGTAACTAGTTACTTTTACTAATTCAGTTACCGGATTATAAGAGTAACAAATTATAGTTTCTAGTTACTTCACCTAAAAAGTCACAATTTTAGTAACTGAATTGCGGCATCAGTAACTAGCTATAGTTACTCCTCCCAAAAAGTAATTAAATTGGGAACCAAGTTACATTATAAAATAAAGTTACTTTTATTTACTTCTCCCCAAAGTCACTAATTTACTTACAGCATTATAAAAGTAATTAGTTATAGTTACTAGTTGCCTCACCCAATAAGTAACTAAGAGACTCCGCCCCCACTTTTTTTTTTTTGCAGGTGGCAGAAAGTGTATCAGTGTGGTGCACACATTAAGTAATGTTTTTCACACTGTGCCTTTAACACATATCGGAGACTGACTGATGACTGAAACATAATTTGATATAAAGTTGAATTCAAGTGAATTTTGACTCATGTAGTATAATATTTATTAATTTATATATGTAGACTCAATATTACAATATCCTAGGTTTAAAAAAAAAACTTTTTTAATGAGTTGAATGGCAAAATTGCAATGTTGCCTTGTACTAATATTAGCAATATTAATATCAATATAACAGTAATATGAAAAGTTATTCATTTTCTGTTATTGTAATTTGTATTGCTTAATATATATATATATATGAGAATATTGTACAATAAATTGCTGTCCAAATTGCAATAGTTGACTATAATAATATGAATTTTACAGCAATACGAAAATATGTTGTTATTGTAATGAAAATAAATATATATGTGTATTGAAAATATATTTAATATATTGTTAAATATGGTAATATTGGATGATAACTAAATGCTTGAAGAAAAAGAAAATTGGATCTATATTGTTGGATATATGTTGCCTCTGAAGATAATTTTCAATATATGCCAATGAATTTCTGTTCCTTCCTTCCCGCTACGATTATACAATCACTAATTATTATTATCACTGTTCTATTATTTATGTCATTTATTAAGCTCCTTTAACAATCATATGTTATATTCATATAAAATGTAAAGCTGTACAGATGAATAATGTTCCCTTGGGAAATTGACTTTGTGATTACTTGCACAGACTGAGGGCGGCTCAGGACAACTGTTCCATTAATATTGAATAAACCTCAGCTCTGCCAGATAGTGATCCTATAACATAAATATCAGCTGCCACATTGTGTGACCTGGAAACGCTTAAATAAAGAAAAAGCAGACTGGAGAATATTAATATGTGATATTTGACGTTAATCTTCTGCTGTGGCATCAAGCATTGCATGGTTTGAGTTGGTGGAAAATTATGGGATGTACTTTATTGAATTGAATTGAATTGTGGGGCAACTGATGATAGATTGTGGTTCTTCATTTAGCAGAAGCCGTCATCCAAAACTACACACGTTTTTTTCCGACGGCATGTGCCTTCGTTTTTGTTTTGGGAGTCATGTATTTTCTGTTCTTGTTTTGATTTGCTATGTGTTTCTGGCTCCACCCTGTCTTTGTTCACTTTCCCGCCATTTTCTGAGCACACCAGTGCCCCGTTGGCCTTGATTGCTCTGAGTACTTAAAGGTGTAGTGTGGGCTTTTTAGTGCCATCTGGTGGTGAAACTTAGGCGATCGCAAAAAATAAATCTAAATATGTTTTATGATTTGTGTAATGAACCTAACACATTGACCAGAGTGTTTCTATAATAAGTAATGAAGCGAGAAGTGACTACAATATTCTGTAGTCTGTACCTCTGTCTGGAACTCTGCGCTGTTCTTCGGCCTCCCCACTGACCAATGAGACTGCCTGCTGTTTTTGAATTTGCTGCCGACACAATCATTAATAAACACGCTGTAAGAAACTGAGCATATCGTCTGCGAGTGGATCCTTCCTCACGTACGACCTTAACAACGTTTAAAGGTGCAGTGTGTAAAATCTGGTGACCTCTACAGGTGAAGTTGCATGTTGTATCCATCACCTCAGTAGAACCTAAGGTAGACTGCCGTTGTCATCAAAATCTCGAAAAAATGTTTAGTATGTCTACTTTTGCCACTGTCAAAACATGGCGGCCTCCATAGAGAGGACCCCCCTCCTCATGTAAATATACATTAATGGGCTCATTTCAGGGTAAAGGAGAAAATTAAACCATGCATTTGATCATAAATTCATGAACATGTCGGTATGTCATTTATTTTAGTAATATTTTTAGACGTGACAAAAATGACCAAAATCTTATACACTGCAACTTTAAATCTGTAAAATATATAATCTGCAGCAATTTAAAACTCAACTTAATTTCAATTTCAAAGCTTATCATAAGTCCAATTAGAACCAAATGATTGACAGGCACTAATGCTCGAATGTACATCTTTCTTTATTCCCTCTCCTCGGGAGCCAGCACACACAGACAGTCCCTTAACAGTGCATGCTGGGAGAGGACCGAACCCAAGAACCGCAGGGGGGCGGGGCACCAGAGCGCCTTTGTGTTACGCAATGTTATCTGAGCGCGGAGCCAAGGCTTTAAAGAAACTTCTTCCCCTTCCACTTTACTTTTCGGCGAGCAGGCAAGAGTTGTCTTGACAGAATTGGGACAAAGTCTCATGTTTGCGTACTGTAAGCAATTTCCGCAACAGTGACTGTGCACTACCTGCAGAGCAATGACACTGCGCCGTGACGGATCAGCTCCGATCCATATAAACCTAAACGATGCCACTTAGCTCGGCCGCCACCGCTGCCAGAGTCATTTATCAAAAAAAACAAAAGGTCAATCCACACATCCATCTGTGGGCAGCTTAAGGGAATCGACGGCAAATTAGCATATATTTGTGGTTGGAAAGGAAAAGGATCAATTTCTCAATAAAGCAGTTAGAGTGGATGATGAATAGAAGACGGACTAATGACCAGCGAGACTCTGTGTGTGTTCAGTTAATTACAAAGGGAGTCAACAGCATCGTGGATGAGTGGTATATGCAAAGTAGAAGATCATTTGCGGGGTATTGATTGTTTTACATTATTACACGTGTACTGTGTTTTTGTTTTTGTGCATAGAAAAGAAAAATGATGCATGAGTGCATGCCACTTCGGGGTTGGGAAGAGGAGTTGTCACAGTTAGAGGTTCAAGTTCCCATTCATGCAAACTGAAGTGCCCTTGGGCAAGTAACTGAAGAGGCTGACCTGCCACACTCTGTAAATGCTGCGACAGCACCATGGGCCCATCCCCAGCTCCACCTGTGCTCTGCCTCTTTGCCCATTTTTGAATGAACGGAAGGAAGTGGGAGGAGTTAGGCACTGGCAAGATGGCTGATGAGTGAACCGCCCACAACCAGCCTCAGAAACACTCGAAGAATGGTCGGATGTTAAAGGGGACCTATTATGCCCATTTGAGGGGCTCTCTGTTTGTTCTTTATCTTCTATTACGATGATAAATGGTATTTCTAGTCTCAGAAAAGGCCTTTTTCCCCCTTTCTTCCTTTTCTTTCTTTTTAAAAATTAATTAATTGATTGATTTTTATTCATTGATTTTTAAATGAGCCCTTTTAGAAATCCAGAATTCATTCCTATTCAATTCCATACGCAGTTTTTTTTTGTGCCATTTGCTAAGATACCGAGAAAGCCAAGAATGAAACTCACCAATTTGCATGTTCCAGCTCCATCTGAATTAATTGGTCATTAAAACTGGCTCCTTCTGAGCCTCAGGTCGTCTTATAGAAGAACACATCCAAGGACGGCAAAGATTGAAGGTTTTCAATGAATGTCAACAAGACAATTCCAACCAGTTCAGACGTATCGAAATGATCCTATGGGAGCGGGATCGAGCCACTTTAATTTGCATATTCTACATTTCCCTTTTAGCCACACATTCTTATTTATGATGAATAATGGACCAGAGACATTCGGTGTCATGGACATTGGTCTGTGATGAAACCACTGTTCACACTGTGGGTCTCTCATTGGTCCTGCTGTCTTTTTAAACATTGTATTCCATTCAGCCAACTCAATTCCAACATGTGTGTCTAAAAGCTTTGTTATTCCATTTTCATCAGTAGATCAAATATGTTACATGTCACTGGAGAAGTTTAAACTCCTAAGATATGGTTTCATATCAAAGATGATGGTCATGAATTAAGTGTATATAGTCTTGATATAAGTGAAGTCTTTAATGTCTTTTTTGCATTTTTAAATAACCCCCCCCCCACACAACATTTCATGAAACGTGACATTTCATTAAACAGTCTTTGAAAAATGAATGGCCTTTCGAGAAACAAGATTTAACAAGACTCTGAAAGGTATGATGCAATATAGTATCTGATAGAAAGGAACATTTCACAAAACACAACATTTCATCAAGCAACACCTTTGAAAAAACGGACAATGAAACGTTTCACAAGGCAAAATGGAAACGTGTGGTGTTTTCTGACATGTTGAGCATTGACTGCCATTTGACCGTTAACATATTACATCCATTACAATTGTGCTGCTGAAATTCAGCGTGTTAAGTCACGCTGAGGCAAGCGAGCGCGGTGAATCGCAGCTGAACACCACGGATCAATCAGCCCCGGACTTAATCAGGGGGACTCGTGGTGGACTGGAGCCCCCCGTGGTGTGGCCGGTATGACCGCTGGAGTTGTGTGTCCGAGGGTGACCTTTCCACAGCCACTCTCCACTGTCACATACTGTCGTAGCGGAGAGACGGTGAGCTCAACTGGACGTGTGGCGTTAGATAACCACCTCCTATATGCTATGTGCTACGCTATGCTATTCGATACGAGTGTGACAGGCAATGGGGGTGTGTGTGCTTTCAAAGCAGAAACCATGTCCCCATCTGTATTATATCACTTCAGTGGTACAGTGTTTATGATTTATTGTCGTTGATGTTTGTAAACAATCCAGTCAATTTGGCCCCTCCCCCATTGGCCAGCAACACCAATAGGGCTTGGTGTGTGTACAACATACACTTTGAGTTTAAATACTTGATACACTATTTAGCTAATGAGCCGAACCGCTGGCGCTCGTATGTGAAAATGCGGTTAAACACACACGTTTAGTGGTCCATTCAAGTTGACTATGAGGTATGAGCAACTACACATCATAGAGATGCAAGATGTTTTTATTTTTTTTATTTTCATAGATCTATTTTATTCATCTATAGTGTGTGTTTGTGGTCTGATCTCCAACACATGGCTCACAGAGCTTCACTTGCCGCTGCACACACTCACCTGTCAATCAAAATCCCTCATTATCATTTTGAATGTGGAACACAAACATTGTGTTTCTACGCCAGAATTCTCCCGTGACTGTGAATCCTGACTCCTCAATGCGGCGAGCGCGGCATGAGAGGGCGGCCGGGCGAGAGGACGGGAGTCTGGAGTCGGACTCGGTGACCTTTATCGTTCCCTCTGGTTCACATCGTCTGCATCATTTCTGTGAAATTCAAGTTCATTTTGTAGTTTAGAATTTTTTAAACTAGTTATTGACTAAATGGGGGAAAAAAAACAAAACACATTTGACTGTGTGACTCGTCTCCATGGAAACCAATTCTCCTATTGTTTACCTAATTAACGGAAATCAAGGGAACTATCCAAGACTGTGCCGAATCATGTTTTCTGATTACCTTCATCCGTATAAGGTCATACTTTTACTGCTAACCATATCACTATAATTTGCTGACATCATCGTCCCCCCCCTCCCCCCACCCCATCCATTTCTACACTGGATGATTTGCAATGACATGTTCTTGCTCAGCAGTTGTGCTGAAGCACAGCTCCACTCCCACGGTCGCCTCGGAGTCTTTCCGCAGCCATTCGTCCGGTATCATCCGGCCGCTCCCCTGACAACATCGCCTCCTGCCAGAGGCCGTGATAATCGCTCATCCCATCCCATCCTATCATGTGGCCCTCGCAGGGTTGTATGCTAATGAGGAAATGTGATAAGAAGCCCTCGTGGAGCGACGGCATCCATCAGGCTGAAACAAGGCGTTGGTGACAAGCTTATGTCTGAGACTGAATGATGATGACATCACAGCATAGTTGTGGGGTTTAAAGGTGCAGTGTGTCAGATTTGGTGAGATCTAGAGGGGGTGGGGTTACATGTTGCATCCATCACCTCACCCTCACCCTTCTGAGGATGCAGGGGAACCTATGGTGGACTTCACTGAAACACAAAAGATGTTTCGTTCGTCCACTCTGAGCTACCCATGGAAAGGAGCCGCACCTTGTGTAAATATACATTAATGGGCTCATTTAAGGGCAATGGAAAGAAAATTAAACATTTGGGTGATAATAAATGCATGAAAATCTCAGTATTGAATTGTTTTGTAACATTTTTTTTTTAGAGGAGACAAAAATGAAATGAAATCTTACACACTGCACCTTGAGGGCCACAATGAACAGTCTTAGGTTCAATGACATGTCAATCATCCATGGAGTCTAATGAGAACATGAACAGGTGAACGAGATCAGTTGATAAGGTCACCAGCACAGACCTGACGGGTTAAGGCTACGGGCCAAACACATACGGAGAGGCCCCCAGTTGGTGCTTTGGCGCCGGCATACAGTGGTGGGCTTGGATTGGCTTCAGCCACATCATGGATCATGCTGATGGCTCAGCTGTCACTGTCTTGGTTAGTCCAACTTCCTGCGAGGCAGATAGCCATTCTAAGTGAATGCAGCTCTGTCATAATAAGATAAAATAAATAAATAAATAAATAATAATAATAATAATAATAATGGGGAAATATTTGTATGTGTATATAACTTGTTTTATATAAGTGTGCAGTGCAATGCTACATCACGCTATTTTTCCAGTTCTGGTTCGAGGCAGCCCGCCTCCTTTCTGCCTCTCCCTGGGTCTTGACTGAAAACAAGACCCCCTCCACCCAGCTGCATCCAACCAGCCTCCCTCTGCTGTTCGGTTGGCTCCAGAGAGAGAGAGAGAGAGAGAGAGAGAGAGTCTCACCCACCTACCACCACCTCTCCCAGCCTCATCGGCAGAGACAGATAATCAATATCTCGGATACTGGTCAAAGTCTCATTGACTTTGTTTTGCAGGAAGACTCCATAAAAGGGAGATTCTGTCACTGCCGCTTCCATCCCCTGGCATTAAAACTGGCTCCTCCCTCCCTCCGTCCCTCCCTCCCTCCTCCTCCACGACCACTGGAATACCAAGTAACAGTGGATGGAGACAACAGAGCCACTTTCCCCCAGAGAGAGAGCGAGCGAGAGAGAGCGAGAGAGAGAGGGACAAGGTTCAACGCCGTGTGATGAGAATACAAACGGCTCGGCTGAAGGAGGAAACCCTCCTGTGGTGTTGTGATGTGTGTCTGCAGGATATTTAGATGCTCTCATGTGATACGTTGCATCGTGTATTAAAGGGGTGGGTGGGTGCGTGGGGGGGTGGGGGGGGGGGTGGGTGAGTGTCCGGGGGGGGGGGGGGGGGGGGGGGGGGGGGGGGGGGGGTGGATGAGTGTACTCCTCCTCTCTCTGCTGGCCTGTGGCTGAGGATGAGGATGAGACGGCCCTGCAGGCTTGGACGATGCTGTGTCGATAACAGTGACACGGCGGATTAACTGCTGTGCACGTTTCTGTCACGTTCCAGAATTGTTTATATTCTTTCTAAACTAAAATAGAGGATTTCAAACAGTTGTCATAGTGTACTCGTAATATACGACAATATATATATTGGTTCCGTCGGGGCGATTTACCAATTTTTTCTTTTTTGTTGTCATGAATTGATGTGAGAGAATCACGCAAAAAAGACTTTTCATACGCATCTATGCCGTTTTATCACTTTTTATTAAAGGCGCAGTGTGCAAGATTTGGTGACATCTTCAGGTGACGTTGCGTGTTGTATCCATCACCTCACCCTTCTGAGCGCACAGGAGAAACTCAGTTGTCAGTTGTCATTAAAACTCAAAGGATCTTTAATACGTCCACTCTGGGCTACCGTACAAACATGGCGGCAATGGAAACCACGACATATTTTAGGTAATTATTCAAATGTCAGGATGTCAATGTTTTGTTGCATTTTTTTACCAACATAAGTGACACTTGTGTTATTTATGTATTTAGTTATGTATTTAGGATTATTTTTTATTCATTTATGTACTTATTTATCTTATCTTACTTCCATTATCCTCTATCTCTGTCTGATTTCTCTTTGGCTCAGATGACCTGCCCCTCCTTCATTAGTTTCACCTGTGTCTCGCTAATTGCTCTATTTAATATTTCTTCTTTTCTGGTGCCAGGTCTTCACACCAGACTGTGGGTGTCTGTGATGTTTGTAAAATATCCTTATATGTGAAGTGTAATGCATATATTTTGTCTGGGTTTTTGATTCCATTAGCTTCTGCACAGCCTAATCTAGATTGAATTGAAGGCCAGAAAAGTGATTTATACGCACAGAGCATTCCTAATAATACACAATGCACGAATAACAAATGCTTGTTCCATTAAAAAAAGACATACCTTATAATAAATTGAATATTGTGTACGTCATCCATCAAACTTTATTTGCCTGCAACTATTTATTTCTCAAAGTCAGCCAGAGAACTCACTATCTGATATGTATGCAGACAGAACCCAGCTCTCCGGTGAGAGCATGTTCTTATATATAATTATAATGAAAGAGGGAGGGCGTCAGGAAATGATGTCTGTTTCAAATCAAGGTCTAGTTGTCATTCCTGCATGTGAATTCATATGAGGGGTGTGATCGTAGCCGTGTGGCACGACTGAAATTTTAAAACTGGAAAGTTCTGCAGCGAAAGTTATTTTAGGAGCCAATTTTTTTATTTTAGTTTGAAAAATCTTTCAGTGATGTCTGCCACAAACTTAAAGGTTCATAATTCCAGAAAACACATTGGTGTATATGTAAACAGGATAATCCAAGAAATGTTCATGTTTTCAGCCTTCAAAATGGCAGGTGTGTAACGGGAAGTGAAGCTCATACTTTTGTCAATATGTCAGCAGTCGTGTTGCCATGGGAACGATGTAATGGACACCAAGCATAGACTGTAAATAAATACCGGGCTCATATATTTTGTATAAATAAGATACAATCAGAACTATCAGTGCAAAATGCAACAGGAGAGGCCAATGCAATCTCAGAGTTCAGCTACTTCTTCAGTCTGTGTGTTTGTGAATTGGCGGGTTAGGGGGCGGGCGCCTCGCTCCAGGCTCATTACTCGAACAGCTCAGGGGAGGAAGATGTTGTCCCCGTATCACTTTTCAGAGGAGAGTAATTAGAAGTGGGTCGGGTCACTGGTGATGTTTCAGACCCTTCCTTGACATTATTCCGGATTATAAGCAGCATCTTGTATTCGGACAGGGCGGAGTAGTGTGTCCTAAAAGGGCTCTGAGTCTAACTAAGTGGCATCCTTGCATTGTAAGGCAATCGTTCCTTCTTTAGATGTTTGTCTTGAACCAACAAAAATAATGTTGAAATGCTTTACTGAGATAAGTCGTGCCGCTTTTATTTTGAAAATGTGTGAACTTGGGTTTGAAGACTGTCCCACTGGCTTAAAGGTGCAGTGTGTAAGATTTGGTGATATCTAGAGGTGAAGTTGCAAATTGTATCCATCTGGGGTCATGGATCCATCACCCTCAACCTTCTGAACATGGAGGAGAACCTGTAGTTGTCATGAAAACTCAAAGCATGTTCAGTTGTCAGTATGTAATTGTTTTGTCATATCTTTACAAATGACACAAATCGTACACACTGCACCTTTAAACTGGTTTCAATACAATGGCTGCTCTGATGTAATGCAATGGCGTCTAGAATAAAATATCCTGAATATTCTGTAGACTTCAAGGTAGTCGAGGCCTTTGCAGACCCATGTGGTCACGGGGGGGAGGGGGGGGGGCGGGTGGCAGACAAGATAAGTCCCCCAGCATCTTACATTAGGGATTTCCCTGTGATGAACGTGTGGGATGATAATCCCATTAACAGGAGGCCGATGGCCGTCATCGTGACGGGGACCACGGACCAGGTGACAAAGCTCTGAGGAGAAGAGCAGATCATTTGCGCAGGATGGCGTTTGATGCTCGCTCAAGTGGTTGGAACATGCTTCGTTAGCGTCGGTGGAACGCGATGTCTTCATGTCTGCGTGCTAATGAATGTCTCGAGAACAGCTGGCGGAACCCGCCGCGGTGACGTGCACCCGGGGAGATGAGTTTTGACAGCGTTTATTCATCATCAATCAACGTTATTTTCCATGTGCTGCTATATCTCTTAATTTCAGCCAGCACGCAGACGGGAAGCAACGCTCCTGCGGGAGCCGCCGCACAGATCAGTCTAATTCGAGCGTTATTAGATCTGCGTCGCAGGTAAAAGTTTTGTGCATTTCTTTATATATTCATACCCTCAGTCACATTATAGGAATGCGGCCTTGTTTCCACTTGTCTGTCTGCATAACATCAATATCCGAGTTTTCGTATATTACAGTCTACGCGTGTGAAGCCAAGTGAGAATAAGCTTATTGCATTGGAAAAGGGGAGGGACTCTATATTGCATGAAACCTGTGAGGCCCACTGCTCTGGTTATGAGCTTCCAGGAACTCTGATGGTATTAGGCTCTTACCCAAAGCAGAAGGAGCAGGTGATGGAACTAAGTTTCAAGGAGTAAACTGAGTTATGCCCAAAATCGCTAAAGGTGGAAAAAAGGTGTGGTTTGGGTAAATATATATATTTTATATATTCAATTTGAGTTTTATGACTAGTTGGTTAAGATTTGGGCTAGAGTTATGGTTAAGGGATAGTTTAAAGGTTTTACTTGGGGCTTTTAAGGTTGGGGTTGGGGTTAAGACAAGGGTTAGGGTGATGTGGTGGAGATGGGAGTTAGGGTTAGGCGTCGGGTTAGGTTAAGGTTATGTGGGGGTTTGAGGGTGGAGGTTAGGGTTAAGATAAGACCAGCATATTACCAGCACACACTTGTGGTGTGTCATCCAAGGTACAGTTGTCGGGTTTGGTGCCGTCTAGTATTGAGGTCACGTGTTAAAGCTGAACACCTCACCTCATCTTCATTTAATGGAGAAACTGTCGTATTGCACCAATAATAATAATAATAATAATAATAATAATAATAATAATTAACAATTATAAGTGCAGAGTAAACATCAAGAACGGTTTTGGGAATGATTATTTTACATTTCATTCCTGCCAGTTGAATTAATATCACCTACTACATACGGGATTATTTTTGTATGTTCAGTGGACATCTATATGCAGGGAGACCCACAGGATTTATACAAAAATCCTAATTTAACGGAAACACAGTGAGTTCCAAAGAAATAACTTCATTCACATTCTCGTCGGGCTCAGAGTAAAAATGAGATCAGCCTGATATCAGAAGTTCTGTTCAAAAACTTGCCATGTTTTTCACCCCGTGTTTCCCACAACAGAGGCAGCTCACAGCCTGGAACGGATCTATCAGCGGCCCGCTCTTGCAGGAATAGATCAGTAGTTAATCATCTCGCCTCGAGAGGAATAAGACTCGGAGGGGACGGAACACAATCCACCCCTCCCGCCGCTTTCTATTAACGGGGGCAAGATGAGCGCCGTCGCATTATCCGACGATTACAGTGAAAACGCCGCAGTCCAAGTGCATTCGAGCTGCAGACGGGAGGAGTATTTTCTTGGTGAGAATCAGTCGCAAACTTGGCAGACGCCGTTCTGCTGCTTCATGCTTTATCAAACCCCAGTGTGTGACTTTCTTCAAACTTTGGATTGCGAATGGATCAGGTCCTAGACCTTGTAAACACAGCCACCTGCTCCAGACAGCTGCAGCCATTGTTTACATGCAATGTTCTGAGCGTGTCCACGCAGCAGGCTCGGAACCATGGATGTATTAAAGGTGCAGTGCTGTGCAAATGTTGGTCACAGAGCCCTGCTCGGCTTTTTTAACCCGAGGCCCTGGGGATTGCTGGGGCCTGCACGATCCCTACTTAGTGCACGGCTGTAGTGTCAACACCAGGGCCTCTCTCCCAACCTTCCCCCTCTGCTGATCCTTCAGTGCAGTGCCCCAACAGGCTTCTCTTTCACATTGTGACCTTGGCAAACCAAGCCTCACCTGCATACCGATCAAATACTGCAACCCCCCCCCCCCCCCCCCTCTCCCTGTCTCGTCCTTCAAAACACCAATAGCTGATATGATCAAAGAACCCATGTTCTGGACTACCACAGCAAGTTGGACCTCATATATAAACACTTCCACATTCAGAGACGTATAAAGACACGTCAGCGGTAAAGACAAGTGCGTCATCATCACAACAAGCACCACCTCGAAGCTCCGTATAATCAAGGTATGTGTCTGTATCAGTCTGACGTGCTCCGAGGAGCTTTTCTGTGCTTGACTGAATGAAGTGAACGTCGGCCTGATATCTGCTGCAGGCTCGTCCATTTACCCGCGCAATGCTCATTTCTCCTGACCACCGTAGCTGCACACTGTGCACTTAAGAGAATGCATTGCAGAACTGTCTGTGTCTATGACCGTCTTGTCTACGTCTCCAGAACTGGACATTCTGGAGAGAATACCTGTCAGCAACTGGCACCGATGCTATAATACAAACGAATACGAAAACGAAAATGAAATCCACTGTCAATCTAAACTTAAGCCGGTGTTTGAGACGCTGTGATCACAACCGACTGCAGCAATCTCTCCCTGGATGCTGTAGCCCAGATAATAAATAAGCTAAAAGGCTTTAAACGTACTCTAGGCAGACCAGAGGGAGGAGCTAGTAGCACGTGGCTAGTATCCAGCAGGAGATGGCTGCAGCCACCTGGTCGCACCCGGCTGCATGCCAGTAGCTAAAAACACAAATTTATATAGACACCATTGTTTTCTTCTCACTTGCCTATTCCTACATTTCTGAACATTGCGGGGGCCAGATAGAAAGCTCTGGCGGACCAGATGTGGCCCGCAGGCCACCAGTTGACATTCACTGACTTAGAGGAGAATAGAATGGAACAATGGAGAGCTCACAGCTCACACAACATAAAGTATTCAAGTGCCCATGGAAAGAGGCAGAAGAAATGTGCAATAAAGATGTGCAATTAGAAAAAATAAAAAAAGGAAAGAAGAAAAAAAAGTGTAAAGAAAAAAACAAACCATTAAACCATTAAAGCCCCTACATTGAATGTATTGAATCCCCCATGTTGTTTGGACACATGATGTCATCCTCTATCTTACTGGCCTCCAGTAAGTTGCAAAAAAACAACACAGCACATTCTCTCCGTCCATATCTGACCCTGTGATTGAAGATTACCACCTATCCGACTGACGACACTGTCATCTCCCTCCACTCCAGCATCACAAATCTCACCCCCCCCCCCCCCCCCCCCCCCCCCCCCCACCACAGCCCCACAGCCCCCGGGTCCATATCATCTCAGATACACCACAAGCTCTAATCATGGCAGCGCCTCCAAAGCTGCAGCATCTCATGTGAAAACACAAAAAGTGCTCGGGTGGTGATGCTTTCATCCGGCCCGCCTGCCTTCTCTTGCGATAACAGTAAAATGAAATTATAGGTCTCGTCAATTCTGAAGCATCTCTTGGGTAAAATAACACTTAGCTGTCAGAGGCGCCAATTCTCTGTCAAGAACTGTCACAATCCTTTGCTTTTCGTAAGTCTCTTAAACTCCGCCTCCTCCTCCACCTCATTCAAATTTCTTGAAAAGCTTTTTTTTAACTCAAACACTGTGACATCAGAGATTATAATATTCCACCTGTTCCACCGTCTCCTCTGGGAGCTGAATTCCCTGAACAGAATCTCTGCTCTGCTCCTCAGTCCCTTCAAGTTGACTCCCCTCTGTGAAAACTTTCTCTCGTTGTGACAAAAAAAAAATACATTTCAGAGAACTTCCTCGACCAAAATATTCCCAAGTCTTCGAAAACCAGGTGTGCACTGCCATTTTTTATTTTATTTTTTTTAATTTTTAATTTACAGCATCTTGTCTTAAATAATCACAGATCGGTTTCTAAGCTTCTCACTAAACCAAATGTTGTTCCATCTGGCTCCGAATGGCATTTGTTGAAAAATGCCTCTCTGGTTTAAGAGTCTCCCGCAGAACTGAACCGCACTGTATATAAGGACAATTCATCTTCTCCCTCTGGCTGCAGACTGAGGTGACAGCTCCGTCCTCATGCTCCTAAATCCAGCTGCTGCCTTGGACACAGTGTCCTCCAACCACAGACATTATGGGTCCGAACTGTGCCTTAGATCAATACTGCAGGTTCTATACCGTAAACCCATTGGTTTCCGCAGAGTGCTTATGACACTACACCATCTTGCCGATGCCTAACTCAAATAGTTCATGGGCAATGTATGCTTTAAAGTCTTATTTTTAGACAATCATATGCCTTTACGCTCTTGCGGGCCACATAAAATTATATTACGGGCCACATTTGGCCCGCAGGCCACGCGTTCGACACATGTGCCATAGACCGACACTACAGGTTTCATACAGTAAAGTCATAACTTGTATAAACAGTAAAGAGAGGTAGAAATGCACGTTTGTCACATAAACTGCATGGACGTCGTGTTCGAGCCAATGCCTGACTCCTCCCACTTCCTGGTTCATTCAAAAATGGGCAGCACAGGCCGTTGCAGCAACCACAGAATGAAGCCACCTCTGAATTTAGCCATGTTAACATGGGAGTCTATGGGGATTGACTTGCTTTTGGAGCAAGCCTCAAGTGGCCACCATGTGAACTGCAAATATGTCCACCTCCCTATTGGTTTGTCATTATCACGGCGCCCCCTGGAGTCCATAAAACTGCACTAAGCAACTCTGATTATCATACTGGAACACGACCAACAATCATAGCCAGAACTAGCTTGTAGCCATTGGTAGTATTTTCATTAGTGACATACATTAAGTATAGTCCCAGAGGATGCAGGACAGGGGCTGGGGTTGTCATGGCAACTGGTTATTGTGGCGATTTTGTTGATCTTCCATTGTTGCATGAAATATATTTCAGTAGTTTTTCTTGGCTGTGGCAAGGTTTGTTTACTTTATTCATTTTGACTTCCATCTTGACCTTCATAACAACTCACCTCCACCTCATCTCGTGTGACGTCCCCCAAAATTTAGTTTCTCCGCTGTCTCTGCTTTTGACCTGCAGAAAGTTTCCATCTCAATTCAAGCAGCTCCATATCTTTCTAATTCTTGTTTATCTCATTAGAAAAAAATGAAAATGCAGCATTGAGACTTATAGTGCTCACAGTAACAAATCAAAGAACCTTAAGAAGTATTAAAGTGATAAAGGAAAATGTGCAATAAGTTTGTGCAAATTTAAAATAAAGAAAAAGAAGAAAAAATGTTCAAAGAAAAAAATGAATTATATAGAAACAATACCCTATATATACAAAAACGGTGTAGATTTTGCAAAAAGTACAAACAGGGGATGAACGATTTAAACGGATGAGTTATATAACCTGACAGCAGTGGGGATGAATCTCTACATGTATATCAATGTTGCTTTTAAAAGTAAAACTCACCTTCATACATCACAGGTCATTTCCAGTAGTGCATATTAGCTGCAGGTGACATGATTAAAGGTTCCTCGATATTTATAAACTATAGACAATAATGGGATCATAGACTTTAAACGTGATTTCAGTCACATGTTTTAAAGACTCCATCCACTTCCATCGTGTCATGTGTCGGCCCATTTCGTGCCTCACATACTAAAACCGCGGCCTCATCAGACTTCATTTCATAAATCTCTGGCGACTTCTCCCGAGTCAACGGCCAAGGCCAAAGCCTCCACAGTCTCTCACAGAGGGAGGATTATATGAACGGGCCACCAAAGGCCAGAAAAGCGCTGAATCAGACCACCGAGACCGTGCAGGACGCGGACATCCGCTGTGACCTTCCCCTCAGAAACAATTCGAGATAATGGGTAAGAGAATGAAGTCGGACAGGGATGTATAAGTTTGTGTGCGGCTGTCAAGGAAAATAAAAAGGACTTTGTGTCTTTTCATTTTTATATGAAAATCCGCTTTCCCTGGACGCTTTGTAATATAATACTATTATGCGTTTTCTCAAAGGGATTCTATGTATCCCCTGGGAGGTAGTAAAACAGATTGTTTACATATGGATGTACATCTGTCCACAGATGTCAGCATGTGACCTATATATTGTCCTTCTTTATTTGTTGTGATGCAGCATGTATTAGGGGTGGGTGATACAAGGAATTTTGGTAATATATATATATAATATATATATATATATAGACCATAGACCTCTGTTTGCTTTGGGTTGGGGGATCTCCCAATTCCTCCTTCCTCAACTTATTTTGCAGCTCAGAGTTCTCTGGAGGGTGAGCTGATTCAATGTTTGTGTAAATTGGTGGTGTTAAACGCTGTTTGCACAGACAGACCTGGAGAGACGTGAACTCTGAGGAAATTCGAGAAATTTGCTGGACGTATAGAAGAGAAACTGCATCGATCTTTTCACGCTAGTATCGATCCGATTCCGATACTCACCATGGTATAGATACCATCGATACGCCCACCCCTACCATGTGTAGTATGATATGGGTCCTACGTGGTTAAACTGTATCAATCAGATCTAGGCTGTAATTTGGAATATCATCTAAAACCAATGGTGCCAAAGTGAGGCCCAAATTAGTTGTGTAGTACTTACTACAGGGATGCCAATCATGCAAAACATTTCTTTACTTTATCTTTCCTCATTTTATTTTATTTTATTTATTTACTAATTTTCTTTTCTAAAATGTAAGAATCTTAAACTGTATTTTTTAAATTAACATGATGAAATGAATCTGTCGCTTCGCTTTGATCCATCACACATATACGTTCAGCTGGAGCATAGCTGCCCTGGGTGAAGTTATTTTCAAGTTGGTGTCGACACGATTCCAAGACCTGATGCAAATCTAAGAACAAAAAGATGGTTTAAGGCTGATTGCAAATGACTCGTCATGAATGCAAACTCCATGTGCACGACATCACATGAAGCATGGATCCCTGTTACAAATTTCCATATTACAAAACTTCTTATTTGCATGTTATTTAATTTAGCATTGGAATGAATTGGCATCCAAGCACAATAGATAATCTTACAGGGTTTTACATACAACACTGCTGTATCCATGGGGACCCTCCTCTCCCCTGACTCACTTGCAGACTCCCAGTCCCCTGATCTGATATCGGCAGTTCTCCAGCTGTGCCAAGCATCTGCAGGGTTTGCAAACACGCCAATTAATTAGGAACGGGATGAAACGCCAATCTAGAAAATGGCAACTCGCTCCGTTCCGAGTTCCCATTTCATGTCGTCAATCTCGCTCATCTCAACTCTAAAACGCCCTCCGGGAAACTCTTCAGAGAGTCTTGCCGGAGTCGGCATTCTCCAACAAAGGCCAAGCAGAGGTCAAGCGCATCCCGCGGACCCTCGAATCGTCTGCCCTCCGATGTGTCCCGCAGCCCTCCCTCAGGTTCCATTATCCCCCCCCCCCCCCCCCCCCCCCCCCCCCCCCCCCCCCCCCCCTATAACGGATCAAGGGAACAGATGTTCAGAACTGGCTCTGACCCAGGACCCTTCTTCCTCGTTGCCACTTTTCTCTTATTTGCCTCCTTTTGTAATGATGCCTCGAGGGGAGCGGCCCAAAGTGGCTTTTGGCCGAAGCATCGGCTTCAGCTTCCCAACTCAGTCTGACGGAGGAGGAGGACGTGGAGCACGGCTGCATGGTCAGTGTAACACGCAGACAACTTCAGCTGAGCTGTGTGGTTTGAGTTGATTCGATCTCCGAGATGGAGCGAAGGCAGGAAAGTACTCTTTGAATTTGAAGTTGGACATGTACTAGGAATGGGAACACTAGAATGTAGGCTATTATTAGTATGCACCCATGCTACTGTACTCAATTGAAGTGCATTAGTACTTGCAACAGCACGTTCAGTGCAGTGTAGCAAACCTTTCAAAGAAGTCAGAAATGGGATTCAGAGTGCAAATGTTGGGATGTGCATGTGCATGTGCATATACATGCACACATGTGTACACATATACATAAAAACATGTATACACATATAATTCTCCACATCTAAAACATGTTTCCTGCATACCCTGGTATTTGTAGGTAGAGGATGGGAGAGTGAGTTCCTTCAAAATATAAACCATGCCAAACAGACTTGATTGACCAAAACTACGGGAGAGCTTTATTAAAATAAAAGCCATGTCAAACAGACTTGATTGGCCACAGCTGCTGGCAAGCTCTTTCAAAATAAAAGCCACATCAAACAGACTTGATTGGCCATCATTATTGGAGAGCTATTTCAAAATAAAAGTCATATTCAACAGACTTGTCTGACAAGATCATAAAAAAGGTGAAGAATGGAGGCAATGTGAACAAAACATAAGTCAATCAGGAATAAGCGAAGGTGCAAAATTATCATACAAAGCGAGGAATTCAGGCGGAATTAGTGCATGAGAAAGTATAAACATATCACAAGATGATCTGTCAGAGAATACATGGGAGGACACATCTCGAGCTAACAAGACATGGGTGGAGTCGATCAGACTTAACAATAATAGACAGATAACAGTGTGGGAAAGCCTAGCAATGGAATGTAGTTTTTTCTAGCACTATACCCCTATGACACCACGTTTAAATCTACTATACACTCAGATCTTGCATCTGAATGAGATTACATGTCCTCATGAATAGCAGCACTTTGATCTTCATGATTCACACCTGATGCCCCTAGATCAGGGGTGTCAAACTCATTTTAGCCCAGGGGCGACATGCACCCCAATTTTGAACATATGTATGTTTGTCACCCCTGCTCTAAATCTTCCAACAAGCATGGATGTAAAACAACAGGCAATGAGGCAGTGGTGCTATCATTGATTGAAACTAATGAGCAAGACCTCAAGACAGACAGATCAATCCAGTTGCAATAACAATTGAATTAAGTTATTATTCAGACCAAGAGGAAGAAGAAAAACGTTAAGTTTGGAAAACTCTCCAAGTCAAATATTGTTAACTGATGAATCCTGAGGCTCCAAACAAAGGGAGCACTCTCATAGAAGAGAGAAAGAAAGAATTGCAATAAGCGACCAAGCAGCGAGCAGAGCTACAGGACGCCCCGAATTGGAAATAAATGTAATATGTTTTGGGCCGAATCTTCCCACAATGCACGAGAATCTTCAGAGCTGTAAGGTGACATTTCTCCGTTTGCTCACCTCCCCTCCTCAGTTCCACTTCAGCGCTTGTGGGGAATGTAATTAGTTTCTTTTTCATCTGGCAGACTCCTGCCTCCTTTTCAGTAAGTCATTAACAGTCCAATCTCTTCCCCCTTGCTGCCGTCCGGCTCTTTCCAAGCTATTTACCTTCCTGTCGTATAAAGAGAACAAAGAGTAGTGACAGTAACTTTTACGATCGGCTTTATCTCTATGCTGAATAATAAAGCGATTATTCTGGATTCTTCATAATGCTGAATAAAGAGTCATAATTCATTTAATCAAAGACATGTCGGCAGATTGAAATAGATTCTGCTATGATGTACTATATACTATGATTAATATTGTCTTGTGTAAATTAATGTATTCTCTCCATTCATATATGTATGGCTCCATTTCATATTTGCTATTGTAAATGTTAACAATCCTGGAGATGTTTAAGTAAATGAACTGGCTATTAAAACATTACAAGAAGCCACATATTGCATATATTAGATTGTACATAGTTTAATTATAGTAGTTTGTGCATAGTAGTTCTATAGTAACTTTTAAAAGATCCCTATTAGACTACAAACTAAACAAATAATCAACAAATGAGTTATAGATTTAATTTGATATAATGGTGTTAAATTGTACTTGTAACTTTTTAAGTGGCAGAATGGCAATGAACTCAATGTCACAACAACAAATCATTTCTTAGCAGGAGATACCTGATGTTTTTTTTGTTATCACCATGAGGCAGACAGTGGAGTTCAACAGGGCTCAAGTTTAGATCCCATGTTATGTTGTGTGGAGTTCCACAGGGCTCAAGTTTAGACCCCATGTTATTCTGTGTGGAGATCCACAGGGCTCAAGTTTAGAACCCATATTATTTGATATAAAGGATTTGGTGACATCTCCAGGTGAAGTTGCAGCTTAATCTCGTGACGGTGTCTTTATACAGGAATCACCTCTGGTATAGATATAAAAGGGCTCAATCTGGGGTAATGTAAACAGCAACTTGTACATCCGGGTGATTATACCCACAAAGAAACAATAGAAATTTCACCTAATTCTTATACACTGCACTTTTAAGACAAATTAAATTACACTTTGAAACAAACCTTGTTTCAGAGTAAATCTATTAAAAAGACATCATGGATCCTGTGACCATTAATATGCTGTAATTGTAAGATTATTAAGATGTATTCAATGCTAGATGTCATCTACCCCTATAAAAGCTTAATTAAATGATTAAAGCAAAGTGATAACTGTGCCAGACAGATAATCACAGGGCTTTTTGAAGAGGAACAGGTGCATCCGACAGGTTAAAATAAAAATGGATGAAGGGTTGAAAGTCTTATACTCTCGTTGTTGTAATTAGAATCAGTTTGAGTCTGTAGCTGCATAGTACATCACAAGTTTTGTGGTGTGGCAAATCATTCTTTTATCAAATTTCAAAATAAAAGAAATGCAATTTTACAGTACAAGTGCAGTAATTGGACAGTGGTTCTCATTTGGATGTTGCATGACTGAGCAGCGGTGAGCAACGGAGGCCTCCAGTATTAACAATGACCCCTCATCGTGTCAGTGCATCAGCCCACTGTTGCCTCCAATTAGTTCCCATCACCGCACCGGACACCCTGTCAGCCTTGCCACCCCCCACCCCCACCCCCTGCTCACTCACTGCGGGACCCCATCCACATGTTACCTTATGTACTGGGTTGTAGATCAAGACAAGAGCAGGTTGGGGGAGGGGGGAGGGGGGCACTGTAAAAAATGCGTGGCAGGAAGTGTGGGTCCACTTGTCTGCACACCTGCTGTCAATCAATAATAGGGTCCGTGTGATAATTATGTCAGGGATGGAAATTGAATTAGCAAATTAAGAGACGTGCATGTCAGTCGAACCCCTGAAAGCTAATTAAGTGGCACCAATCAGTAAAATAATCCACCAGCATATGGTCTATTATGGGTGAGATTAATTGGTTCACTGATGTCCTGAGGCATGAAAGTGCCTGGTGATACATGCACGTGCACATGCATGCACATACACACAGACATACCAGACCATGTGAATAAATACAGATACTTTACTCCCTTGTCATTAAAGCTCAAAAGATGTTTAGAGTGTCCACTCTGGGCTACTGTAAAAACATGGCAGCCCCATAGAGAGGACCCACTCCTCATGTAAATATACATTAATGGGCTCATTTAAGGGTGATGGGAAAAAAAAGTGTTTGACACCCCTGATTCAGAGGGATTACCTTCATATGAGTGAGACCCAGTGCCCATTTGTATTGCTTTGCGATGTATTGAAACAGGCCTCGATGATGATGTCACTGTGCACACAGCCATTAACATGCCATAGTAGGAAACAGACTCATGCCACTGTTTATCAGCATCTGCTGAACCCTTGGCTCTTCAGTGCGATTTCTCAATAAAGCAGGAATGCATCCATCATCCTCAGCCATATGGCGCAATTACTCCTCCCACCACTCGTCTCAATTGTCTTGCTAGGTAGAACCTTTTAGCATAAAGGAGAGGATTTACATTTGTCAACATTAAAGGAGCTGCAAAGTGTTCCATGACAGTACACCACAGTATATCTCCCCCCCACCCCCGCACCTCCCCAACGTCACTACTAATTCAATCTCTGCCTTGAGCTTGAAAAGAGGGGGGGGGGCACTCAGACCTGTGCCGCCAGATAAGAATTGGGTGAGACATGAGAAAACAAATGCTTCCAGCTCGGGAATCAGACGTCTGTTGTCCTTGCACAGGAGTGGGGGGACCGATGGCTTAAGTGGGCGACCGTGTGTGTACGTATGTGTCTCAACAACAAGACTCACAGGAGCAAATTAAAGAGCAATCAGGTGAAGTCATATGATTTATAATTGCATCCCCAGGGCTCTAAGGGCTATGGGCTGAAAGCAGAGAACAGGAAATTAGACAGCAGGGTTTTTATACTTTGAATGCGTGTGAAGGGACACTGGCAGGTTGAACACGGGAAGTAGCCTGAATGTCTAATTCCAAGTATCATTTTTCTCCTTGAATTATTATTATTAATCTATATAAGGTCACAAAAGTTCAGTTACTCACACAAATAAAAGATAATGTAATGTACACACCATACACACAGGAGATTATTACATACTGAATATTGAGATGTAGGAAGTGAACCATCAAATTTGAAAGAGGACATAAGAAGAGACAGGTTGCCCGGATTTCACTTAAAGGTGCAGAGCGCCATTTTTTTCACTTCTTACAATATTACAAAACAATTACACACTGACATTGTCCTACGGGGGCCGCCATGTGGTTACAGTAGCCCAGAGTGGATGAACTAAACATCTTTTGAGCTTTAATGACAACCGAGGTCTACCATAGGTTCTTCTGCATGCTCGAATGGGAGGGGCCAGGACATGGACATAATATGCAACTTCACCAATAGATGTCACCAAATCCTTCACACAAAATAACATGAGGTCTAAACTTGAGCCCTGCGGAACTGTTGATCTATGAGATCTGGATTATTTGTTTTTGTATGAGACACAAAAATACAAATATATGCACTATGTCTAAGTCAGTAATGTGAAGCATTCTAAAAATGAGGAGAGGATTTGAATGAGAACCACAGTTGACTCTTATGTTTATGAGCAGCACGGAGCACATTTCCTCTTTCCCTCATGTAAAATTGCGATGAATCACAATTTCCCCGACAATAGTAAGTCAAAGTTCTTCCCTGCTGTGGACAAAGTCTGTGTCATGCAACGGAATCAAACTTGCTGAGGCAATGAATGATTAGTTCTCTCACCATATTGTCCAGAAATATCCTTTTTCTCTCCTTGGCTTTTTTCTGCTCGGAGCCAACAGAAGGGCAAGAGGCCAGCTAGTGAATTAAAAATCCCGCCTACGAAAAAAAAATAAATAAATAAAAGAAATGTCAAATCCACGGACTTAAATGTTTAACCTCTGGGGAGGCAGCGATGTTTAGGCCGTGGGAGAAACAACTTAACAAGCCTCTGGGTTTCTGTTTGACATGATTTCCAATTCCACAGTGCAGAGATCTTGACCCAAGCTCCGCCCCCAGGAGTGATGATCTCATCTCATTCTGCAGATTAAACACACGAGATTTAAAAAAATGTTTTTCATTTATGAGATTTCCAGTTGTTGTTGGGGGAGACGGTGCCAAACCACATAAGCACATAAGCCGGAACTGGCTACTGGATTATGCACGTTATATTTAACCTACATTTCTCAAAAAGAAACAAAAGAGCAAGTTTCCCGGAATAGCCATTTACCTTAGATGCTCTGAGGTTCAATCAGCGAGAAGACAAAAATACATTTTGTTGAGATATGATGAAAGAGGGGATATTAAAGCTGTGCTGATTAAATGAAGAATATGCATATGAAAATCTTTGTCCAATAGATACAATGCAATTCCATTGTGATACAATGAAGTGGCTGAACCTGGTTTGATTCAAGTGGAACAACCTGCAGTTCACAGGGTGGCCACTTGGGGGTCCCCATAGACTTTCATATAAAATTAGATATGTTTAAAGCCTGGAATAAACTAGTACAAATAAACTATTTTCTTAGAACAGGCTTATTTTTATTCTATTGAGGTTTGACATTGTGCATAATTAAGGGGCGTGGCCTCTCGAGTGACTCCTGGGCCAACTAGACACATTCTGTGGATGCAGCGACAACACCACGAGCCCACCCGAGCTCTACCTGTGCTTCGCCTCTGTGGCCATTTTCGGAAGAACCAGGAAGTAGGAGGAGTTAAGCAAGCTGAAGTACCAATGGTGACTCCACTAGGTTTAACCAAGCAGCAACCTCCGGAGCTGACGGATGAGTCCAATACAGAGGTGGAAAAACAGGGTGGCTACTTGAGGTTGGCTCCAAAAGCGAGTCAATCCCCATAGACTCCCATTCAATTTTAGGGGCAAAGGGCATGGCCTGACAGTTTGGGCTGACCTGGCATATTCTGCACCATGGCCCACCCTAGCTCTACCTGTGCTCCGCCTCTTTTCTCATTTTGGGATGAACCAGGAACTAGGTTGCCATTGGCAAGATGGCGATAAGAAAACATGCAAGTGAACCACCCTCTACGAGTCTCATGAGCACTCTGTAGAAGTATATGGGTGACATCACGGACGCTACATCCATGTTTATGTACAGTCTACGATTTCAAGATAGTAGTGTTGCTATGTCCAATTGTGTACAATTGCTGAGATAAGTCCGGATGTGGCTTCAAACCAAACATTCCCTGTGGACCTCAACCCCAACAACACACATCTTCGACCTGGGCCGGGCTGTAGAACAGAGAACACAGGAGACAGTTTTATCCTTTAGTAGAAATTAAACTGACATGTCTCGAGTGTCTGGTTTGCCAGTGAAAGTTACACAGACTATAACACTGGTTTCCGTTGGCAGAGTGTGGCGTTACTTTTGTCTTTTATCTGTCTTTGATTTCATTTCCAGTATATTGCCACTTCAAACAGCCCATAAAACGGAATGGGAGCATGTGTTGTATTTGTTGCCCTGCATGCACAACGTCTAATTTGATGAAACATCTTCCCTCTTGTAAAAATGAGAGTAAGCACTACGTGGAAAATTATCTGGGGAACATTCATTATTAGCCACTCCTGCAGTAATCTGGGCTCCGGGTATTGAGCAGTTACTCAGCGGTTGGTATTTTGTTTTGCCTCACAGCCAAACCTTATCTCCACCTGCTCCCGTGGACCCCACTGCCACTGTCAATGACTCATTTTCTTTTTTTCTTTCTCACCAGATATTGTTCACAGGGGAGCAAAAGGTAAATGTTGATAGCCCCCATCCGTCGATGTCTCTCGTCTCCTCCACAGTTTTGAGCGGTAACAATGGGCGGCATTAGCATAATGTGTTTCTGTAATGCAGCGGTGATGTCCTGCTTATCACCTGTTACGACAGCGTCTTTGAGTTACTCCTGCACTATTCCAGGGAGGCGGCTCACACTTTGACCCCACACATCTGTCACAGGAAATATTTTATTTATTTTATGTAAATATTTATCTTAACAGGGTCACGAGGGGGGTGTAGAACCAGCGGCAGAGCAAGCCTTTTTTCAAAATCAGGGGTCATTAAGGGGCCATGCTTTACTCAGAGGGGCCAATTAGATGTCCAGGAGCCACGCACGAGCCTGATTCAGTAAGGAGCTCCTTCCTTGGTCTTTGGACTTTGATTCAAAACCATATCAATGACTATATATTTAGAACATGGTCCCATGTTCAAGAACAATATGACAAATTACGAGATACAATTAATTATCCTATTCATAATTGTTGATTTCCTGCTCCACTTGTGATGTCATCAGGAGGCCATAGTGATTGAGGGGTCCTTGGCTCAGGTTTGGATCTAAGTAAACACAGATACTTGAGCCCGGTAGCCCCAGCAGCTCTGGACCCACCCGCTTCTCAAAAATGGGCACGGCCGGCCAAAGAGCTCTTATGACCATAACCTCACTCCAAAAGGGGCATTGCTAGCCACAGAGCTCCTCTGGCCACACCTCATTACCACATTGGGCATGGCCAGTCAAAGAGCCCATTTGGCCCCACCACATTTTCAAATAGGGCATGGCTATCCAAATAACCTCTCTGGTCACACTTTGTCTACAAAAGGAGCATAGCCAGCCAAAGAGCCTCTCTGGCTCCGCCCCATTTCCAAAAAGGAAATGACCAGCCAGAAGGACCCTCTTGCCTGGCCCCATTTCCAGAAGAGGCCTTCCCCGTTTCCAAAAGTGGCAAAGTGAAGCCCCTCTGGCTTCACCTCTACATCAGCATGTATACGTATAAGCAAAGATAACACCGTTGGAGATTTATATTTAAAATAACACAACTTTCAACTAATTTCAAAATGAAAGGCAGATAAGAGGAGGCTCCTCGTCTGCAGCCAGCAACAGTTGACATCTTCTCTGCCGTAACAGTTGTCTGTTGCAAATATGATCACGACTTGGCTGAGAGCATGTGCGTCTCCAGCTGGCGTTTTGAGGTTTTCCAGACGACTCATTTTAAAAACCACTTGAAATCCTAGCAAAAGGATTTTAATCACACACTTGATGGTCACATATGTGTCTTATACTGCGCACAGAGCCTGGAAGCGAAATCCTCGCGACTTGATCATCAGTGGTGTCGGAGTTACTGCCACGGTTTTTATATTTTCATATTTTGTGGGGTTTTTTTAATTTTATTTGATGTTGCAACATAAATGTTGGAAAAGCTGTCCAATGAGATGAGGAGTATATTTGAATAATATAAGAAGCTTACCAAGTTACCATAGAGATGGACAGCATGTCCTCACATGGGACTGTAGTTGGCTGCCATACAGTCCTGCCTCCTCCATGTCAGTAAATAGAAGACTGGCCATACTAGTCAAAGTACACATCAGATATTTTGTTGCTTGTGTTATTTACAGTTCTTTAATTTCACATTTTCCAGTGAGTAGATGCTAAATAAAAAGGAGTGAAACATGATTGACAGGTGGCAGCGTTCACATCCAAGACACCCTGGCTTCATTTTGGAACAGTGGGAGTAAGTGGAGATTTGATGTCCAGCTTTACTTATCGTATGTTGTTTATGGCTCAAATCAATTTCAGACCAGTCCATGCTCTCCAAGCACATGAGACACCATATATTAAAGGTGCAGTACCAACACATGAGACACTCCGTATTAAAGGTGCAGTGCAAAAGATTACATTGATTTTTCAATGAATACATTAATTACTGTTGAATAATATTTTTTGTAATTACACTAGCATTGAGTCCTATATGATATACCACTATATGTTTACAGTAATATAATAAAGAAACTGAACCTCTGGAGTTTTCCACTAATTGAGGGCCACCAGTGGTGCTTTTCCATGCTTTAAAGTGAAGGTTGTGCAACTTCACCAGCAGATGTCACAACATCCTGCACACTGAGTAAATACAAACGCTCCATGGTTTGTGTGATGCCATTCTGAAAACACAGAGCATGATATAATAGTGTAATATGCTTCAATGCCGTGTAGCAATAAAACATTATTGTAGTGTGCAAATCCAATGCACGCAACATCACATGAATCAATGGCGTGATTTCATATGCATGTGAATCGCTGACAAGATAATCCATTATTTGTCCCACGGTGGAGTAATTTGTTGAGTTACTGCAGCAAAGGGGGGAGGGGTTGTGGATATATGCATAAGAAATGCATTACGCCAAATGTATGAAAAATAGAAATAATAAAGGTGATGCAATGTAAACACAACGAAACGGTTAGAAGAGATGATTACTGCAACGTGATTGCACATGAGACATTGGAATTGCATGATGTAAGGGACCAACAACAAATGGACGACTCGGCACAGCTCCCTTACTCTATAGTTACTAGTTACTCACTGGAGCAAGAGCATCGCTGCTGGGTGGAAGCTGCGCCTTGTGCCGACCCCCGACCCCCTCTGCCCTCCCCTCCACAGCTCAGAACACAGCCACTCCATCACCAGCCCAGCAAGACCTTTTCCCTTCACGCTGCATGGTTTCATAAACGACCCCGTAGAGGGTTCACTGTGTTTAGCAAACAGTCTTTTTTTTTCCCCCCCACTTGTGCCGGAGCAACACGGGGGGGGGGACGCGATATGCAGCAATATATATTATATATAATACTTGTCAGGTGATGTAAGGTGGATGCAGACCATGATGTTGCATTATATTCCCACAGTATTTGTAGTCTCTCGTCATGTTCATGTCCGATCGTCTCACTTCCGGTTTTATTTTGAAACCCTCATCCCTCCGTGGGGTCAACCATGTTTACCTCCTCTCGTGTCCTCTCCCTCATTCCCCACGATTCGCATCACCCTTGTCGGCATCTTCACCCGATTCCTTTCACCCAGATGATCTGGTATTTTTAAACCCTCCCTCGCCACCATGTCTTTGTCTTGACGTTACTCATATGCTAGGACTAGCACCCCCTGTCTCTGCTCCCAGCACTGTTCTTCCCAAGTTCCTGTTCCCGAGTCTTTATCCCCGTTTAGTCAAGTCATTCATGCCTTATTGTTCCCGAACCTTTTTGCCCAAGGATATCGTCTTTTTTGCCTTTACCATTATCGACCTACGGTTATCGACTTGAATCGTTTATTGAATTTCGTCTCTGCCTGCTCCTCATCTGTGGTAACATGCTGTTATCACTTAACTTTATCGTCTCTGCGTTTGGGTTCTCTGCCTCAGTCGTGACAGAACGCCAAGACCCAATAATGACCCCAGCAGACGACGGCCGCATGGAACCTACCTTGCCGTCTGAGCGCCGTGTAAGTGATGCGTGTTAAGTGTTGCGGCAGAAGTCAAAAGTAATGTTCCTGAATTCATAAAAGCTGTTCCCACATGAAAGAGCAGACTTTTGGAAGCAGCACATCTGATAAGAGTATGGCTCCATGCAGATGGTGAATTGGAAGTGTCTTTTGTAGAAAAAGGGAAAAGATTAGAGTAATGTATGAAATGAGGATCACAGCCGGAGATGTGGAAACACGTGGAGGGTGAACCGGGGGAACATAAACTGAAATGATTTTACTCTGACCATCTGGAACCAGACACCAGAAAGAAATGAAGAAACTATGAGGAAATGTGGGCGGAGCTTGCAGACTGCAGTAAATGTTGCACGCTTCCATATAAGGAACGTGAAGCACACTCGTGACAAAAGGTCAAAGGTCATTCCCTGCATTTTTGCATCGATAATGTGATTCGGTGATACATCCATCTGTCATTTAGCCCTCGACATTTAGATTAAAGGTGCAGTGTAAGATTGTGGTCATTTTTGTCACTTCTGAAAAGAAATATTAAAAAACAATTATATAGTGACATTTTCATGAATTTGTAATCGCCTAAATGTTGTTTTTTTTTTTTTACCCTAACCCTTGAAGGTGCTGTGTGTAAATCTTTGGTCATTTTTGTCACTACAATATTACATGTGCCTGGTGAGTGGAGAATTTGCAGAGACCGTTGATAAACATACGGTTTGTTCATTCCACAGGATTGAACGCGTTTGAATTATCCATCTGGTCCGTTCGTACAATCAGAGCCGTGAAACATCACAACAAGCCTGTTACATCTCATCTTAAATCATTTCCACGGAGCTAAAATAGAGTGGGTACAATAACTCTGAGTGACATCTATTCCCCGATACTTTAATCCTTGTCATGCCCCCGACCATTCATCCTCCTCCTCCTCCACGTCCCTCTCTCAAAGCTGTTCTTAATCAAAGGCGACAGGTTAATAGTCAGTGGCCTGTGGTGATAGTAATAGCATCACATACATGAAGAGCCATTGTAATGACTACATCTTCATGCCTATTAGGTTTGGACATTTTGCTAATAACCTTCCTACCTGGAGCTGCCTCTTCCTCTGTGCTCAACGCCTTAAGGGACCATATCCAAAAAAAAGGAAAACACTCAGGAGCAACTTGTTGGAATTTATTACGAGGAGGCAGCTACTACATCAAGAGCTATTGGATAATATGAAAAGGGGTGAACCGAGTGCACTTGACTGCTTTCAGACGCATGAGGCTGCAGGGGTGGATACAGGGCGGGGGCCCAGGGGGACCATGGCCCCAAGCTGCAATCTAGTCACTTACCAAACAATACATCCAGTTTGTTACATTTCAATTGAATAGTAATAATTGCATAATAATCAATTTGTTTCTACATCATGAGCAGGTCCTCTCTACAGGTGGCGCCATTTTTGGTCCACCCATTTTTACAGTAGCCTACAACAGAAAAAAGTAGCTGAGCGCCATCCAACGTTTTTGCCGTAGAGTGTATATAAAGAGTGCTTATGTGGCTCGTAGTAGGCGGCCTTCTCATCGCCATATGCACAATTTCAAAACTGGAAAGAATACGAATACAAAGAAAGCGAATCTGCGATTTAGGAAAGAAAATGACCAAAGGAAAACCGTTTTGACATGGGAGTCTATGAGGATTGACTCACTTTTGGAGCGAGCCCCACGTGGCCACCCTGTGAACTGAAAGTTCTTCTTTCTTATTGGACTCATCCGTCAACCCTGAAGGTCTCCACCTGTCAATACAGGAGATGAATGTGTCACACAGCCCCAATATGTCTGGCCCTCCGCTCCAGAGGCCCCAGATACAATCCATTGCAAAGACTTCTCTGGTGCCACAGCCCAAACATCACAGGTACTGAATCCCAATGCAGTCCAATTCACACTGAGCATGATGGATTCATTGCAGAAGCAGATGTCTTACTTTAAAGGTGCAGCGTGTGATATTTTGGTCATTGTCGTCACTTCTAAAAAATATTTAAAAATAATTACATTTTCATGAACTTATAATTACGTAAATGTTTAATTTTTACCATTACCCTAAAATGAGCCGATTCATGTATATGTACATGAGGAAGGGGTCCTCTCTATGGAGGCCACCAGTAGTAAAAGTGGACGTACTGAACATCTTTTGAGTTTTAATGCCAACTGAAGTCTACCATCGGTTCTCACCGGTGAGGGTGAGGTGAGGGATACAACATGCAACTTCACCTCTAGAGCTCACCACATCTTACACACTGCATCTTTCAAGAATCAAAAATAGTCACCCAGGCCCCGCCCACAACCACGGAACTCCCACCCTCAACCAACCAGGCATTGGAATGGAACATATGGATGGATTCAATAGAAAATGCCCATTGCTGCAGAAGTCTGAGTTTGATTGCCACTACACCTTTGGAGCACGAGGTTGCTCACAAGCTCCAATGAGAAAAAAAGTGCCGCAATCACACTGGAGGAATAAAGAATGAATGGAAAGTTCCAATGAAAAATTAGCTACACTTTCTTCATCAAAACCTGTCTCCAAGTGTAATATGAAAATGCCATTATTGCGTTTTAATGCCACTTTTTTTATATTTGCTTTTTTATTATCTTCAAAACAACTTCCCTTGTTCTCCGCCATTTTATTACTTTATCATTTCCTCATCTCTTTTAATACTTTTTTTTTTTTTCATATCTCTGGCAGTGCTTTATCTTCATCATTGTTTACCTGCCTCTGCCGCTTCCTTCCTCGATGCGACTGTATGAGATGTATGAAAATGTTTTGTTACGGGCCGCGCTCAGAGAGCTAGAACCCAGAATGCGAGAGACACTTGGAATATGAATTAAGAGTCTTTATTGAGCTCATCTTGGGTGAAGCAAAAACAAAAATGCACGAAGGCAAGCACAAGTGCAGAAAAAGATCTAAACAAGGCTAGACATGGAAAAGTTAAACTTAAACTAATCCCAAACATGAACATACAAAGCACTGTCGTTGAACTAAGGGAAGGGAAAGGGTTAAATAGGGAGAGAGAGAACCAGGACCAGGTGCAGATAATCAAGGCAATTAGATGGGACAGGGGTAAAGACAGAGACAGCACAGACAAACAGGAAGAGGGAACCCTCACCAAAATAAAAACAGAAAAGACACAAAACATGAATAAACGTGAATAAACTAAAAGGGGCTTAAAAAGGCTTATTGTTGTTGTCATTGTTTATACTCTATGTTACAAAGACTAACTGATGGATTGATTGAAAAAGGTCGGGGTGACAGTTGTGGAGTCAAACTGATTCAAGATCAGTGGCCACATAGGGACAAATTTAATCTCAAGTGGGCGGGGTCAGTAAAATCCATAGTTCAATGTGGCACACATAGTCGAGTACACGTGTTACTGTTTTATACAAACGTTGGAAAAAAAAAA